>JAQGBW010001831.1:0-23023 GCA_034698625.1 Julus scanicus | reverse complement strand
ACGTGAAGCATGTTTGGGTTTCCATGTACAAGAAGTTGTACATGTTTCGAATAAAATAATTTATTCACAAATGTGCTTTGCAGCAATTTATTCATCAATCGCACATCACTCCTTCCACTACAACCAATCTCAGCCCGGCAGAACTACTCATGGGTCGAAAGCTAAAGACGTGTCTTGATCGCCTGCATCCTAATTATGCGCTAGAGCAACAGTTAAAGCAAGATGCGCAAGACACAATGACCAGAAAGGATAGACAGTTCCAGCCAAGTGAACCTGTCTATGTACGCAGCTATGGTTCGACATCCCCTTGGATTCCGGCAACAATCAACAAACCTACAGGACCAGTCTCCTACGAAGCCAAAACACCAGATGGAAGGTCCGTAAAGCGACACACTGCCCTTATTCAGAAAAGGGTTCCTGACACTCCACCACCTGAGATGCTAACCGAATCACCCGTTACCGCTTCGGTGATCCGAGGTGCGGACTCATCATCCACACCTGCTGTCTCTCCAAGACCTACGCGCAACGTGCCTCGACTGGACTATCTCAAGCACTACATGTGCTAGGGGGGAGGAGTGTTATGTCTTGACATTCGTTGTCGTCTGCCGCTAAGCAGGCGAAGTGTTTATGTTTACTTTGACAAGAATTCTTACTTGCCGAATGCATCTGGTTTTGACTTGTTTATGGCAATCCGCCATCTTGTTTTTTGTTTACAAAAATGTCGTGTTCACTACCAAAGACGCACGCCTTAATAAGAATTCACAGTTTGGATTGTTCCTGAATGTCCAGGGTTGTTTGTGTCTTGTTCCAAACACAACAACGACAAAAGTCCCAGCCCAACAGGCCAGTGAAACAACTCATCAATTAGGTGGGTGTCACAAAACTAACATTCAGATACTATTCTCCTGTTCCTAATGCCAAAGTTTCATTCGTTAAATTGTGTTCAATTTGGTCAAAGAATAAATTTGATGAGCATAACGAGTATAGCTTAATTTTCATCGTATTTCAATAGCTTTTCGGTAATCCTGGAGCTATTTATGTGAGACGCCATCCCGGAAAAGAGTACTTTCCTGAATGTATTGTCCCTACTGTAAAACATGGAGGCAGTAGCGTGATGATATGAGGATGTATGGCTACAACAGGTGCCGGAGAACTGTTTGTGTGCGAGGGCAGGATGCACTCGATGACATACACCAACATGTTGGCTTCTGTTTTAGAGCCTTCGATTATGAAATTATTTGGGCATAATGCTCAAGGAACAGTTTGGTTTCAGCAGGATAATGCTCCTTGCCATGTTTCTGCTGCTTCAAGGGCATGGTTTCTGCAGCATGGTAATAAACTGTGTTAGAGTGGCCAGCACAGTCCCCTGACCTTAATCCCATCGAACAGTTGTGGCCAGTTTTGAAGAAAAACGTTGCTCAACATAAATCAACATCGAAAGCAGTGCTGTTGGCACAACTTAAAGAGGAATGGGGCAAAATAGCAGCTACCACTTGCGATCATTTGATCGGAAGTATGCCATGAAGGGTAGCTGCAGTGATAAGAGCGAAAGGAGGCGAGACGAAAAGCCAGGATACTGTTTATTTCTCGACATATACATGACTTTCCGGAGTGCTCTATGTTTTGACCAAGCCTGTATTTTATTTAAATCATTTTTATTCATCATTTCATTGAATAATAATAATCCAGAAAATATCTTAATACAAGTATGAACACTTATTCCATATTTCTCGTTATGTGCACACTACATTAAAAACTGTCTAAAAGCATACGCTTCAGTTCGGGTGAAAAATATGCTTTTAGACAGGTTTGAGTCCAATCAAAAAGGACGTCTCCGAAATTCCTTCAAAAATTGTCTCCCCCTTCCCCCTTCCTATTCCCTCCTACCCCCTGCCTACATGGTGTCCATTTTAGCCCAGCTCCCCTCCCCCCATCCTCTTAATGGACGTCCTTAATTTTTTTAAAGTATAGGGTGTCATGAAAATTTGTTGGAATATACAAAGGCCCATCGTATAAATTAACGAGCACCCGTCTCCCAGCCAATTCCACGACATTATTGCAGATTTTTCTGATTAATGGAAATTTCCTGACCTCGAAGGGAGATTCCAGCATAAAATTGGTGTTTGACACAAAGTTAGGCATAATTCCCGACTTTTCCGAGATTTTAAAAATTCAACTACATTTGGGACTGGGGACACATTTCTTATGATGTAAATTTCCCCTTTTACTGACCTTTAACACTTAATTAAACAGAAAAAATTGAAAAATACCATCATTAGTGGACGTCCAAAATGGCTTTCCTCTCCCCGCCACCCTGTTTATATGATGTGTCCATCGCCCTCCCTCCTTCCTCCTTTGGAGGACGTTCTTTTTGAATGGCCCCGTATACTTTTAGACAGGTTGATTTATATACACGGGTCCCAAGTCGGGACCGGAACATTTTATGCTTTTAGAGAGGTTTTTCATTTACACAGGTTCTACTGTACTACTGCTCATGAGTACAACTTGCCCAACTCTGATGGGCGAACACGTTCAACGGCCGCCCACAAGAAAGGAAATGTTACTCGAAAACATACATATACATCATAGTAAATTAGTTGCTAAAGTTTGACGGAGGCGGGGCATTCGCGTGATGTGTAGTCCAAACCCCCTTTGGCGAGATGGTTGACGTTCCTCTGCGGCGTTGGTGTAATATTGTCGCGATCTGGTAATACCATTTTAAACCTAAAGGTCGTTCATTACAGCAATTAAAGTCATTTTCGTTTAGCTTTATGGGTAACGTCATTTTGATTGTGGAGGGAAGCCGAAAACTGCAACTTCGGAGCATTCAAATTTCAGAGGCGAATGTCTCAATTTTCAGCCATGGCGGTATACATAAAAAGAAACTTTCCCATATGCACTCGTTGAGGGTGCTCACTATAGGAGCATTTTAGTTTCGTAAAGGGTTGGACCTATAGTGACGGACTGGCCAGGGTATCAGCTTTCCCAAACGCAAGTGGGTCCCCTTAATAATTAGAAAATATGTTAAAACTGTTACTGCTCTTTTAGTTGCTTGATATAATAATACCGTTTTCCCACTCTATGTTATTTTTCTCATATACACTGTGAGTCATAAAAAAGTAGAACCCAATATAAAAAATCACAACTTGGTAAATAATGCTTCGATTTAAATGAAATTTGCATTTACATATATACTAGAACAATAGTGTAGGAACAAAAAACTTGTTTCGGTCATGCGACAAATCTCGGATTTTTTATTTTTCAACAAGACGCACCGTGCTCGAGAAACAGTTGAACTGCTGCAAAGGGATACGCAACAGTTCGTCTAACACAACCACTGGCCAACAAACAGTCCGGACTTGAATTCGGTGTACTACAAAATTTGGGGAGTTCTCCAGGAAAAGGTTTACAAATCGAAGATTAATAATATCAAGGACTCTAAACTACGAATTAAGAAAACTTAGATTGAACTCGACCAGCGTATATAATCGATTCGCCAATCAAAGGCGCGTTAGACTCCAGGCTTGTATAAAGGCCAACTGAAAACATTTTGAGCACATTTTATAATTCATTTTTTTCCTACATTATTGCTTTATGTAAGTGATAAATTTCATTTAAATCGAAGCATTTTTTTACAAAGGTGTGCGTTTTGTATTGGGCTCTATTTTTCCATTTTTTTTTTTTTTCGACTCAGTGTATATTTGATATATATATAGTATGATTTTAATTCTTTGTATCCTGGCAAACAATATTTCCAAACCCAGTCCGACACTGGTTGGACTCGCTACAGTAAATGTTAATTTTGTATTTCTGAATTATTTTAATAAAATTGGAATCAAGTTTTTTAATACAGCAATTTTTAGTTCAGTAGACCTATTTTTCTTGACAATCCCAAAAACAATTTTGTTAAATTGGGGCAAGAACTCGAGAAGCTTCAAAAAGTGGTAAAATTGTCATGCCACACCATGCATTTTTGGGACATTCTTTCTCTCAAATTCTGAGTGTTGGCTAATCGGTTAGCCAATTTAATTGTTCAATTTGGACAAAACAATCACCGACTTATTTTAGTCTGATTTTATAAAATATAGAAGAAGAGAAAATGCTTGTCTGTTTAATTATAGTTTTGTTACCGTCTTTCAAACCCAAGTAAATCCTATTTGGAAATAAAGCAGTTCCAAAATTTCAACCTGGTTATTAGATTCACAAGATTTATTCAAGTTTGACAGTCAAAGTCGCGCTTTACAATATTTGCAACATTTCAAAAACTTATTAACAGAAATAAGCTAAACAACAGCATAAGTGACATTGTCGGCACTATACCCAAGTGACATCACAACACAATACTCGGGAACATATTCCCTAAAATATTTTGACTGAAACACATACATTCTAGTAAGTTGCAGCAATCATAATTTTACGTACACATTTGAGGTAAAGATGCAAAAAAATTGTGCCAGCTTTGTTGTATACACTTGCAACTGGTGGTGATCATTGGTCAGGCAAAGCAATCAAAACGTTAAATGTGTAGGTCGTGACAAAGATGGTGAGTCCCAAACGGGATGATTTATATTGTTTGTTAGTTCTTTGAGTTGTTGTTTCGATTAATGATACCTTTTCCCTAATTGGCTACCCACATATATAATGCACGAGTTGAGGACAAAAGTTTGATATACTGAAAAGCATTTCCCATTTCAATTTAGCATTTTATCTACAGCTACGTTATAATGTGTTTTGACTTTAATTACATAAAGATAGTTAAGTTAAAATTGTAACTATCTGAATGTAGTTTCACGCTATACACAGATGAATACATAGGCTGCATATTATTTAAACAGTCGTCTATATTCAGAGCTCATGGTTATTTATTAGCAATATACCGCATAATGTGCTTTCCCATACCGAAGTCAAATTTTACCGAAAATAGACACATGTATATTAATTACAGATTTACAAGTAATCCGTGAAAAAACTACAACAACTTAGTTCCTTTCAGTAACATCTATTGAATGGCCTCGATTTAAATAGAGATGAAAGTAAATGACAATATCAGACTACGTGCAAAACCCTAAAACGGATACTTTTTGCCAAAGAGACATGCATAATTTTAGAAGCCATGTTTTGTCAGATCATCAGTTTATTGGAGTAGGTATCTTTATTGGGTCTATATAGGGACATGAACCATTAAATACCTAAGCTAATGTAGGCAATATTAAAATAAGTCGTGTTATTGCCACCATTGTTGAATTCACCCTGACTGCATTAATCTCTATTGACATTATCATTGTCTATTACATCTATTTGTATCGTGGTTCTCAAAGATGTTGGTGCAGCTACTATCTTTAGTACCATAGTCTACGTTGGAGATAAATCTGCCTCCTGGATTTTCTCACTTTGTTTGGCCCTCTGTTAGTATTCTTGGAAGTTCCTTTGCTTGTTTTGTTGCCCTTGCCATTGGCACCTTTGCTTGATCCCTTTCCACCTTGGTTTGAATTCTTGTTGGAGACTTTGGAATCTCCCTTGCCTGCATTGCTTCCCTTTCCTTTGTTAGTTGTGCTTGCTTTTTCACTTGAGCCCTTACTGGAAGCATTGTTAGAACTGCCTTTTCTGGACGTTCCCTTGTTTGATCCTTTAGTTGTGCCCTTTGAAGAGCCTTTGCTGGAGCTGTCAGAATTGCCACTGCTTCCAGAATCACCACCGTTACCGTCATTGCTACTTTCAGCATCATCACCACCATCACTGCCTTCCTCATCATCCCCACCATCATCACCACCACCATCACCGCCATCATCACCACCACCATCACCGCCATCATCACCGCCATCATTGTTTTCAGCATCATCACCATCATCACTGCCTTCCTCATCATCACCACCATCGTCATTGATGTCCTCATCATCACCGTTATCATCGTCTTCTTTGCTTTTGCTGTTTTCCTCTTCATCAGCGCTACCTTTTTCATAACTTTCACCTTTATCACCACCTCCATAGCTACCATAGCTTCCACTGTATCCACCTCCATAGAAAATTTGGCCATAGTTTCCACTATTTCCACCAATACTGCTTGTGCCTCCATAACCACCATTGCTTCCACCAGCCAAACCACCACCATTTTGACCGCCATATCCACTGTTGCTTCCTCCTGAATAGCCTCCACTGTTTCCGCCACTATAGATGGCAGTATTTCCCATTCCATAACCAACATTGCTTCCACCACCATAGCCAACATTGCTTCCACCTCCAGAACCTAAATTGCTTCCACCTCCGTAGCCAGAGTTGCTTCCACCTCCGTAGCCAGTATTGCTTCCTCCTCCGTAGCCAGTATTGCTTCCACCTCCGTAGCCAGTATTGCTTCCTCCTCCGTAGCCAGTATTGCTTCCACCTCCGTAGCCAGTATTGCTTCCACCTCCGTAGCCAGAGTTGCTGCCACCTCCATAGCCAGTATTGCTTCCAACTCCATAACCAGTATTGCTTCCACCTCCGACGCCAGAGTTGCTACCACCTCCATAGCCAGAGTTGCTTCCACCTCCATAGCCCATAGTGCTTCCACCTCCATAGCCCATAGTGCTCCCACCTCCATAGCTCGATGTGCTTCCACCTCCATAGCCAGTGTTGCTTCCACCTCCATAGCCCATAGTGCTTCCGCCTCCAATACCAGTGTTGCTTCCACCTCCATAGCCCATAGTATTTCCACCTCCATAGCCCATAGTACTTCCACTTCCAATGCCAGTGTTGCTTCCACCTCCGTAGCCCATAGTACTTCCACTTCCAATGCCAGTGTTGCTTCCACCTCCATAGCCCATAGTGCTTCCACCTCCAACGCCAGTGTTGCTTCCACTTCCATAGCCCATAGTGCTTCCACCTCCAACGCCAGTGTTGCTTCCACCTCCATAGCCCATAGTGCTTCCACCTCCAACGCCAGTGTTGCTTCCACCTCCATAACCCATAGTGCTTCCACCGCCATAGCCCGAATTGCTTCCACCTCCATAGCCCATAGTGCTTCCACCTCCATAGCCCGAATTGCTTCCACCGCTATAGCCCATAGTGCTTCCACCTCCATAACCACCAGCATTGCTGCCACCTCCATTACCGGTATTGCTTCCTCCTCCATAGCCAACATTAATCATACCTCCGTAGCCACCATAGCCGCTGAAACTTCCACTTTGACTAACACTGCTTCCACTAGCATAACCTCCATACTTGACATCGTTGTAACTTTTGGTGTCTTCCTTTGTTTCTTTGCTAGCTTCGGCACTCTCCTTGTCATCCTTGCCTTCCTCGCTTACATTATCGTCATCACCATTGTTGTCGTTGTCATTTTCGTCATCATTGTCGGTTTTGTTGTCGTCGCCTTCCTTCTTGGCATTGCTGTCGTCGCCTTCTTTATTGTCAGTATTGCTGTCGTCGCCTTCTTTATTGTCAGTATTGCTGTCGTCGCCTTCTTTATTGTCAGTATTGCTGTCGTCGCCTTCTTTATTATCAGTATTGCTGTCGTCACCTTCTGTATTGGCATTGCTGTCTTCGTCTTTAGTAGCATTGTTTGTGTCATCAGCATTTCCGTCATCACTTCCATGTTCACTATCACTACCGTCAGTACTGCCGCCTTCACTGTGCCCTCCATCACCACTGTCTTGACTACCATCCTTTCCTCCATCGTTGCTGACTTCATTTTCGCTTGTATTGCTGGCTTCATCCCCACTTGCACTACCTGCTTCATCCCCACTTGAACTACCGGCTTCATTTCCACTTGCACCGCTATCTTCATTCCCACTTCCACCACTGGCTTCATTTCCACTTGCACCGCTGGCTTCATTCCCACTCGAACCACTGGTTTCAGTTCCACTTGCATTGCCGACTTTCTTTTCATTGTTTCCACTACCCTTGCTGCCACCATGAGCACTGCCTGTTTTTCCTCCTATGGTGCCGCCACTGGCTTTGGTATTTCTACTAGGGATTCCAGTATCGGCTTCAGAATTCCCTTGCTGATCTTGAACAAGTGGCAAACTTTGAGGCAGGAAATTAGCTGTGTTCTTTTGATCAACATTGGAATTATGACTGCTGCTACTGCCGGATCCAATGTTTGTAGTGCCCTTATTGCCTTCACGAGTTTCACCCTGGTTTGCGCTGTCACCACCACTTCCACCCTGGGCTGCACTGTCACCACTACTTCCACCTTGGGTTGTGCTGTCACCACCACTTCCTCCCTGGGCTGCACTGTCACCACCACTTCCACCCTGGGTTGCGCTGTCACCACCACTTTCACCTTGGGTTGCGCTATCACCACCACTTCCTCCCTGGGCTGCACTGTCACCACCACTTCCACCTTGGGATGCGCTGTCACCACCACTTTCACCCTGGGTTTCGCTGCCACCACCACTATTTTCATCTGATTGGTTAACTCTGCCTTTTTCACCACTACTTTTGTCGCCTTCATTTTCACCACCTTCGCTTTCATTTCCTTTGTCACCTCCTTCGCCTTCAGTTCCTTTGTCCTCTTCTCCACTTGCATTGTCTTTGTCGCCTCCTTCGTTTTCCTTTCCTTTTTCTTCGCCTCCACTTGCATTGTTTTTGTCGCTTCCTTCGTTTTCCTTTCCTTTGTCCTCTCCTCTATTTCCATTTTCCTTGTCGCCTCCTTCGTTTTCGTTTTCTTTGTCGCCTCCTTCGCTTTCATTGTCCTTGTCGCCTCCTTCGCTTTCATTTCCTTTGTCGTCTCCACCGCTGTCTTTGTCGCCATCGTTATTGTTTCCTTTTTTCCTTTTTTCGCTTTTATTTCGTTTGTTGCCTTCTTCGTTTTCATTTTCTTGGTCGTCTTCTCCATTTCCATTGCCTTTGTTATCCCCGCTATTTTCATCTTCTTCATCACCCTTATTTCGTCCCTTGTAACTGTTTCTTTGGCCATAACCATGGTTTGAATAATTTGGATAGCCCAAAATATAAACTAGAGCTGATGAATGAGAATTTCCATGTCGTTGGTTCAGTCCGCCATAATCATCATTTCCTTTGCTTCCACTACCACTGCTTTCTCCACCAGTTGCTCTGGCCAGTGTTATACCAATAACAATAACACTAACAAGTGTTGTAAGCAACTGAAATAAATAAACAATTTAAATGAAAGTTATATTAGTGCTTTTTTAAATAACTTTATAATTTGTCATTATGGGAAGCCTTATATAAGTTTTTGTAATGTAAAAGTTATATTTCGTTAGTCCTATGTGACTTTTCAAAAGAACATAATTAATTTTTTTTAAGTAAGAGTTAAGAGGGATCACAACCCTATCCTTTTTAATAGGTCGGACTTGCGAAGCTGCTCACAGTTGAATGAGGGAGGTTTGGGTGGGGGCGATAATTGTTTGGGTGGCTTGATGGATCATCAAGTGCATCATATTGTTGTTTTTCACTTTGAAATGGTAGATTTTTTAAAATTAATATACAAGTTTGAAAAATGTCCGTTATTTTGCACACGCTGCCAACAGGTGGCAGCATGGGATAGGCAAGTTGTGAGTGCAAAAATTCAAATAATAATTTAATTTTAAAACAAAAATACTATTTTAACGAGAAAAATGACTCGAACATGACCTTGCTGATTTATAAAGCTATTTTAAACAATTTTTATTTTTATTTAATCTTTTTTTGTTTTACTGTGAGTGTCGTTGCAAATTTTCCCATTGAAAGGGATAGGGTTGTAATCCCCCTTAAATAAGAATTTTGCTTGTATAGGAAGTCGTAAGATTAGTATAATGGGTGCATTTGCGACACTTAATTATCGATCGCATTTATAAATGACATTTTAATTTCTTGCATGTATGCAATTAAGGATTCCATAAATTCATAACAGACAAGCTAGCCAAATTTAATTGGTACTCCAGTTACCTAGTTTTAGTCGGCGAGCTTTCCTGTCATGCATTCGTGAAATGCTGAGTTGCGTACATACAAGAAATCAAAATTTTATTTATAATTTAGTGATATATAACTTTTGCGAAATAATAGGGTTACTGAATTGACTTAATACAACTTATTATTCAACCGTGTAATCAGATTTCAGATTTCTCCTAACTGCTGATTTACAGAAAATACACAGCTTGAAAAGTATAATCTGTGTAGTGTGTATAATGTCAACAATTTTAGTATAAAAAAATAAACCAATTTACCTAATTGTTTTTGTTTGTTTTTTCGTCGTTTCGACTTGTTTAACTAATTACAGAAATTACAACTAACCGGCTAATAAACATTATGCGGAGGTACTGGATTACACCCAAGAAGGCATGTCCGAAATAGAACTATTGACCCATTTATTTCTGCTTAGATTGTTAAAAATGATGAACGAAATCTACTAAATCGATAATTGGACTAGAGTTTTAGAAGGCTTGTTAGAGTTGTTTCAATTGGGAAAAGTCATTTCCCATAAAAATGCAAAAATGAAATTGGAAAAAAATGTTTTCAAAAATTGGAGGAAAAATGCTTGGAAAGTTTTTAATAAGTTGTGATTTATAAAATTGGATATTTGCAATCCCGTGGAATATAAGTACTGTCACATTTTAAATATCCTAGCTTAAGTCATATTTTTTGAAATGCTTAAGATCGATAAATTTGTTTTTTTTAATAAAAAAATGCAAAAAATGAAATTGGAAAAACATGCAGTTTTCAAAAATTGGAAGGAAAAAACTGGAGAAAGTTTTTAATAAATTGTGATTTATAAAACTGGATATTTTCAATATTGTGATCTATCTTAGCTACTAAGTAATGCTTATATTAGCTGCTGTCATGAAATGGCTAACAACTAAAGCTTGTAAGCCGAAAAGGCTAAATCGCTATATTCCAATGACGATCCAACCTTTCGATTTTGGCTTCGGTTGTTCACTGCTTATTATAACAGCGTTTGCTATAGTAGTATCAAATAAGTACTTACCACTAGTTTTTGGGAAGCCATTTTTCACGTAAGATCTAAAGCAGGCTTTCTTTATTTGTCCTGCCTTCTAATAGATGGCTGCATGTGCTTACTACTTTGCTGATGCAGCTTCTGTGTTTGGTAACAAATTTTCTCCTGCTTATATACCAACTAAAAATGGTAAAAAAATTCAAATTCTGTTGCATATATACTTACTTATCGTTAGGTTATCTATTAAGAAGTTAACTTGTACGTGCACATGATCTGAATCTTATCATTGGTTGTTATTTCTCGTCAACTTTTTTTTTTAATTTGTACTAATTGCTAAATTTATAAGTATAATAGCCCAGCTGTATGCGGAAAACAATATTTGTACTTTCTCCTAATGAAATAACGGCATATTTTGTTTGGGTGGATAACCTCCTCATTTGCGACCACGTTCTCATCCATAGAAATTTAATTATTTTGTCCTTTCTTGGAAACTATATTTGCATTAATTAAGTTTTTTATATTTTGTAGCGCATTTTACCTTATTGTTATTTTTTTAATAAGCTTATTATGTTAACTAGATAAGATTAATTAGATAACTTGGTTTTTTGAAAGTTTCAAACTGAATCGTTGTTAAAAAGCGAATACAGTAGTGTTATGATGTTAAGGGTACTATCCTGAAAATACTTTTAGTAGTTTAACGGAATTTTGAAGATAAAAGTGTTTATCGGATATTATTCGGTAAAGTAAGTATTATTCGTATATTTTATACACAAACCTGATGTTTAATTCGGATTATGTCAAAAAGCTATAAGATTATATCACTGCAATTTCATCAAATTGATTATTTTTTAATTTCATATCACCAGTTCGTTTTTGTTGTTTTTTGATAAATACATTTGCAAAATAATTAAATGCGTGAATAATTTAATCTTTATATAGTTTTCAGATTTAGATAATATACACAATAAATTAAAGGAAGGACTGTAAAATTATACAAAAATGCAGATGTTTTGGTGGATCATTCATTTTGTGATGAAGTAAGTCAAATTTTTGATCAATAAAAATAATTTTTTTAAATTTGATTTTCATTGTAAATTTTCTTAAATTATGTATAAGTTGTTTTATTAAAACAATTAAAATTGAATATCTTATAAGCTAATGAAGTGTATGCCCGTGCTCGTATTTTATACAAACTATAGATTACAACAAACAAGATGTCTGTACCCCTTATTTTTCTCGACGGGGAACCAAAATACGGAATTTTCATGATTGAACCGTATACCTGTACTTGCATTAATAAATAAAGTTTAAAATAAAATACTGTGAAAAATAATGCACGGGATAATTTTCTTCATAAACACTGAAGTTAAACAAAAGGGATGGCGTTACTGTTGCGTTTAATCACATCAACATTTTATGTTAATTTTTAAGGCCCATTTCCACAAATCCGTTATATCGTGAAATGCCGTTCCAGGAAATCTCTTCAATGTCAGTAAAGAAAAATATTGTCCCCGTTTCTGAATATTATTTTTAATAGAGTTCTGTAGAAGCATTTTAATTTTTCCAGTTCAGTACTGAGCCAATGGTATAATTTCCACCAGGTTTAACTGCATGTAAATTAACTTTTATGCCTCTTTCGTTAAACTAAACTGGAATTTTAGAAAGTGGCAAAAACATAATTTGCTACATGTCTAGGATCTTCATAACTGCTACAAACTGTAATACAATAATAGGGGTATACTCAAACAAACCCCAAAATTTCGCAAATGTCTGCAGTCTGCAATTTAATCAGTTAATTGGGGCCATTGTGCATGTGCTGACCCTGTTTTTAAAATGACGTCTTCTAATTGGCTGGACCTACTATAATGCAATGGGGATTTTAGAAGTGCTGGAGAAAAAGGCGGTTTTAACTTTAAAAGTAGCTCTTGCAGTCTATATATTGGCAGGCCAGTGGAAGTTGCATTTGTGGCTTGTGACCATTTCACAAAAGACATTCAACTTGTGGACCTTGGCTGAGCAGCTTGAATCTAATGCGCATGTGCACCATATGTGGACCAAATTCAGATAGCCCAACTGCTCAAGTGAAAAGTTCGTTTGAGTACCTCTATAGTGTGTGCACTGTTTATGGACCAGTGTGTTTCATCTTTTTTAATTTGCGGCACATGAAAAGACAAACATTCTTGCGGCGCACTGAATAAGTTAATTGGCATCATTTTCACAGTACCTACTCTGTTTTAATTAAAGGCTTCTCTCGCAATGAGAGAAAGAAAAATCATGTTTGAATAAAATTTCTCTGCGATAGAATGAATATTTCAAATGTGTTATATTTAGGAACCCGTCCTCACAGGTGTGTGACATATCCTCCATTCTCTACATTTGAGCATGTTGAGGTCCAGACGCGAAATGTTATCTATGGTGTTGTTCAAACGTTTTAATCAATCTTGTAATTCACATCTTGTTTACCATATTTAACGCGCCTAACGACCACTATAGGAGTGGACATATCACACAAATCCTTTGACCGAGCTTGTTAGCAAGACGGATGCTTACTATTGGTCCTTTTCGCATGCGATTAGACGATGGAATAGCTTTCCTGGCGAATGTTCAGATTTAGTAAAAATTCAATCTAACAATGATGTTTAACTCGCTACTACCCAAGTGAAAATTCCCGTTTTATGGGACCCATATTTCTATGGTTTCTCATAATTCAATGGGTCTCATATTTCAATGGGTCCCTTAATTAAAGACGTTACTTATACATAATTAAAAATTAATTATTGCCTATAATTATTGAATGCCCTTATTATTGCTTATACATTTGGTGTAAATAATATACAAATAAAAAAAACAATGGCCCTCAGCCAGGAACAAACCCACATACATATGGGTCCCATTGATATGGGATCCCATATAACTGGGATTATTGGACAACCCATTATTATGGGTCCATTAATTATGTAAAAAAACCCGTCACTCAGCAGGGATCGAACCTACATATCTTGCGTTCCCAGTTCAATACCTTTACCACTTACCTACCGATGATTCCTGACTAAACTACATTAAAAGAGGTATTTATGCGCGTTTCAATGCGACATAATGGGAATTATTAAAAAAATTTGTTAAGTGATTTCTCTTACAATATTACATATTTTGGTATAGAACAGCACACAGTCTTAATTGTTCAACATATTACTTTTATAATGAAATCTCATAAAATAATAATTAAATCAAATTAGTAAGGGCCTTATCTCATTGAGTCCCATACAATGACATCCCATTAATAATGGGTTCTTATAAGGTCCTAATTAGTCTAATTAAATCTAATTATTAAGGGCCTTATCTCATTGAGTCCCCTCACTTCGACCTGGAACTTTTCTCAGTTGATCTCCAAGCTATGATCAAGTAGGTCGGACTTCTTCAACTAGTCACTGCTTTTTTTGTGTTGGCTCAACTACGCCAATTTTGTTTTTTCTTCGGTACTGCAGTACAACTGATGTGGACCGAGCTGGTCTAAAATCCACCGCAGCCTGTGAACCCAGCAAGCTGCTAGGAAGACAACTATTCTTCAATCACAACAAAAAACTAAAGAGAAAGGCTAAGGAAAACCAAATAACCGATTCCTGTTTGTTACCCAGCAGATTCACCAGAGTGCGTGCTAGTTAGACGTCGCCGTGCCAAGGATCAGGTGTCCACCATAAAAGATGCCTTGAATGCTCCATCGGGCAAACCAACTTGTCAATTTTGTGGCAAGCTGGGCCATAACGCAAAGGAATGCCGAACTCTGCAGTCAAAACTAAGCGGATTAGGGTCCACTCCTGGATTCTCTCCGTCAACAAAGTGTTATACCTGTGGGGGCATTGGGTACACAGCCCAGGCTTGTGTCAGTCAACGTCAACCTCTTCAATCTTCGTCTTCCGATCTATCCACACCTCGCCAGAAACCCAAGCCACAACAGAGATTCCGACAGAAGAAAAGACGTCAGGCATCTATATCGAAGACGTCATCAGCCTTCTTCGTCGGCACTACAGGGGGTAACCCTGACGACTGTGACGAGTGGATCAGGGACTCTGAGGTAGCGATACACTTATGTACTCATCGTCGCTGGTTTAGCTCGCTCCGGATGATTACCCCTAGGACTCTCCGGGGATTTGGTGGAGAGTTCTTGATGACGGGCATCGGTACTATCGTCCTACAGACCTGCGTTCATGGTGGTCCATACCAGGTGGAACTTTGCGAAGTAGGATATGCTTCATCAGGGCGCCGAAACCTGATTTCGGGCTACCGAGCCAATCTTGGAGGAATGACCTGGACCGGGGGAAATAACAATATCGTCCTCAGTGACGGCGATAACGAGATTCCACGGTTCGTCGCCCATGAAGGCCTATTCAAGCTTTCGGTAGAGCCTTATGTTGTGGGCCCACAGGTCCCTACCCCGATGTCTTCAAACATATTCCCGGCAGAAACGAAGGAGACCGACGACCTTATCTTGTGGCACCACCGCTTTGGACACTTCAATCAGCAAGCGGTCCACAATATGTCTTATCAGGATGTCGCATCGGGATGCCTTCTCTCAAACATGCCGACTTCTATTGTGACACTTGCCATGAGAGCAAGGCCACTAAAAAGTCCACAAAATCGATTGGAAAACGGACCAGTTCAAGACTGCTGGAACTCCTGCATCTAGACGTCTGGGGCCCCATCTCCACACCATCCCACGGTGGGGCCACTCATTTTCTTTCTGTTGTGGACGACTGGTCAAGGTGGGTAACCGTTTATCCGATGAAGAACAAGGAAGAAGTCTTCTTAAACATCAGCCGTCATGTTGCAGAGATGGAAAGACAAACATGCGCCAAGGTTTGTCTGATCTGCACTGACCATAAGACCGAGTTTTGCAACCAACAGATAAACGCACTTCTCGTTGAAAGAAGAATCTGTCACGAGAGGACTTGTGCCTACTCTCCCCAGCAGAACGGAGTGGCAGAACGGCACTCTGTTGGGCATCATCAGATCTCTCCACAAGGACACCGGTCTGGATAAACCATTCTGGGCTGAGTTCCTGCAAACAGCCGTTCACTTATACAATCGATATCCTTGGGTGATCTTGGGAAAGGCCACCCCTTACAAGCTTCGCTTCGATAGGAAGCCATCGGTGCAACATCTCCGCCGGATTGGTAGTAAAGTGCATGTCCTTATACCAAAAACTACCCGAGGAGGAAAATTGGCAGCTACGGCCGTGGAGGGAGTGCTCGTAGGATACGCAATTCGATTTCGGGGTTGGAGGGTCTGGTGCCCCACCGACCAGGTCATTCGAGTCACAGGACGTCACTTTCGATGAACACATCCCGATGGAGCACACCACCCAACACATGTCCACTCACGAGCCACGGCAACCGACCCGCATCAAATCGATGCGTTTGGAAGACCAACCCGGGGTTTCACCCACCACATCGGTTTCACCACGAAGGTCTGTTTGCATTAAGGCAATGCAGGACAAAACACGGCCGGTGGTGCCAGAACCAAGGAGTCAGAGTGAGGACGAGTTGTTCCTGTTTGAGGAAGATACAGACTCAAGTATGTCTAATAAATATAGAACAGCCTGGACTACCAGACCCCAACCGACCGTGACCACTCCAGTGCCCAAGCCGCGGACCTCTCTGGACAAACGGCCATCTAAGGTCAAAGAAAAACACGAAGCTGCAATCCCTGGTATCACGTCACGACAGGTACCTTTACCGTCTGAAGCTTCAGGAAAAACGACTTCCGGAGGAACAGAACCTTTGCAGTGGCAACGGCTTTTCCAGCCACGCCCTGATGGTTAAGGATGTGGGGTTGTCATGACTTACGGCACTCACGTTCTTAGGACCAAACCACAGTGCAAGTTGTTTTAACTGGGAAACGGCCAGCCTTACGACCCAGCCTGAATAGATTTCTTCGTCATGAATCCATATCAAGGCCCATGGGAAATGATTAGTAGGACGGGCCCTGAACCTTCGCCCGGGCTGAGGATGGAGCAAGCCGCCGAGGAAAGCAACCTAGATGGGGTGGAGTTTTGCCACGTTGACGCATCTGACCCAGTTAGCTATGAGCAAGCACTCCGGGCGCACGATGCAAAGGATTGGCAGGCGTCAATGGAGGACGAGATCAGAACCCTTCAGGAACGCCATGTGTTCAAGCGGATCAAGCGAGACCAAGCCAACAAAGTATTAGGAACCCGATGGGTGTTCCATCGTAAAAGGGACTCTACTGGGAAAGTCAAGTGCCACTAATCCCGACTAGTGGTGCAAGGGTACCGACAACATTTCGGAATTGATTTTCATGATACTTACTCCCTGGTTGTGGACTTTGCTATGGTCAGGCTCTTCTTTTCCCTACTCATCGTGGTACTTCACTGGAACACACGGCACTTAGACATCAAGTGTGCATACCTCTACGCAAACTTTAACGAGTACATCTGTATATGCCCTCCCTTTGATAGCGCATGAGAAGCCAGACATAGTGTGGAAGCTCCACAAGGCGCTCTACAGGCTTCACCAGGCTGGACACTGTTGGTACAGGGAGATCAACCTTGGACTACCACAACTTGGTTTTGTCCAGCTGGTATCCACCCGTTGCGTATTCAGATTAGGCTGGAATGTCATCATGCTCATATATGTAGATGACATTTTACTCATCGGAGTTTCTAAGAAAGACTTACTTCATACATACTGACTTCTGGCATCCCGGTACATTATTAAAAGCCTTGGGCCAGTGCAAAAGTTTCTGGGCTTTGCGATTGAGGATGACAAGCCTATATCCGGAGGATAGGGGAACTTTTCCCCAACATTTTGCAGAAAATTGTATACGAGCCGATGAAAGTCGGAATGGATATCAAGGACTTTTACCAGAAAGAACAGGAGCCATTAGAATCGAACCGTGGATACCGCAGTCTTCTCGGATGCCTTCTTTATGTCGCCCGCCATACCCGACCGGACATCAGCTTCGCAGTTGGGTTTTTGGCCAGATTATGCGAAAACCCGGGCCTGATGCACTGGGAAGTCCTTACCCATTTGTTCAACTATGTAAGGTCTACACAAGATTTATGTTTGCATAAGTCCTCAGGAAATTTTCTTCGTTTATATGCGTTCTCTGACGCGTCTTGGGCGACAGACTGCGAGACAAAAAAATTGGTTAGCGGATACATCGTGTTCATCTGTGGATCCCTGATTCTCTAGCGATCTTCCCGTCAGTCGTTAGTCACCCTTTCAGCCATGGAGGCCGAACTGGTTGCCATGCTGGACCTCCTCAAGGATCTTATCTGGCTCCGAAGAGTCTTGAAGGAGACTAAAACATGCACAGAGATAGCTTCGATAACTCCCAATATCTATGTGGACAACGAAGCCGTTATAGTTAACATCAGGAATGATGTCTCAAATTCCCTAAAGAAGTACATTGGTATCAAGTTACATTTTTTCGTGAGAAATTTGAAGCGAGGCTATTTACCATATTATTTGTAAGCACCAAAAACAACCTTGCGGACATATTTACCAAAAGGACGTCAAAGGATCGGATCAGCAAACTCTCCCCTTATCTCCGATCCAGGATGGAGGTTACTGAAAAGTAACCCCGAACGGGGGAACTGTTGATAATTGGCGATAAATCAGCAGCCAATGAGTGACTATTCGAGGTCACATTCCACGGCCATCTGGAGCGTCCAGCTATCTCACATTCCTCAGTAGGAATTTTAGGAAATATGGAATTCCACTGCTTCCCACAGCGCCCCTCACTTCGACCTGGAACTTTTCTCAGTTGATCTTCAAGCTATGATCAAGTAGGTCAGACTTCTTCAACTAGTCACTGTTTTTTTTGTGTTGGCTCAGCTATGCCAATTTTTTTTTCTTCGGTACTGCAGTACAACTGATGTGGACCAAGCTGGTCTAATATCCACCGCTGCCTGTGAACCCAGCAAGCCGCTAGGAAGACAACTATTCTTCAATCACAACAAAAAACTAAAGAGAAAGGCTAAAGAGAACCAAATAACCGATTCCTGTTTGTTACCCAGCAGATTCACCAGAGTGCGTGCTAGTTACAACAGTCCCATCCAATGAAATCCGATTAATAATAGGTTCTCATAATTAAGGTCCTAATTAATAAGGGCCTTATCTCATTGAGTCCCATTCAATGACAACCTATTAATGATGGGTTCTCATAAGGTCCTATTTAGTCTAATTAAATCTAATTAGTAAGGGCCTTATTTCATTAAGTCCCATTCAATGACATCCCATTAATAATGGGTTCTCATAATGTCCTAATTAGTCTAATTAAATCTAATTAGTAAGAGCCCTATCTCATTAAGTCCCATTTAATTAAATCCCACTAATAATGGGTTCTGATTGAGTCCCATACAATGACATCCCATTAATAATGGGTTCTCATTGAGTCCCATACAATGACATCATATTAATAATGGGTTCTCATTAGATGCTACTTATCCCATAGTCCCACAATAAAAAATCCCTGACACAATGGGTTCCCATTAGGTCCCACTGCTTGTCTTATTGGTCTCATTAGCAAGTCCCATTAATCCCATTAGTCTCATATGATTTTGCTATGGGACTGTATGGGAATTTTCACTTGGGTTACCTACCAATAATTCCTTAAAGAAATGGCATTAAAAGAGGTATTTATATGCGCGTTTGCATGCAACTTTATGGAAATTACTAAAATTTCTGTTAAGTGATTTGCAACGGAATATTATTCTGTTATAAAACAACAAACAAAGTCTTAACTGCTCATCATATTGTTATTATAATGAGATCTCATATAATTCTAATTGAATCTAATTATTAAGGGACTTACCTCATTGAGTCCCATACAATGAAATCTCATTAATAATGAGTTCTCATTGAGTCCCATAAAGTGAATTTCCCTTAATAATGGGTTCTTAAGAGACCACGAGATTTTTTACTTGGGTATAGGTCTTGCAAGTATGAGACCCCATAAGGTTCTCATAAGAAGCTACTTATCCCATTGAGTCCCACAACAAAAAATCCCTTAGACAATGGGTTCCCATTAGGTCCCATTGCTTGTCTTAATGGTCTTATTAGATTTCATTAGCAAGTCCCATTAATCCCATTAGTCTTATACGATTTTGCTATTGGACTGTATGGGAATTTTCACTTGGGTAGCGTACGATCGAGCATTCTCCTGAAAAAATTCCTCAGCAAATACTGTGGAATTTTTTGGTGGTGGATGTCTATGACGTTTTGATTGCAGTAGGTGCCATGTGCCTCTGGAGTTTTTAGTTTTGGCAGTGATATCTTCTGCTTGTTTGCGCATGAGGAGTTTTATAGTTCTCATAAACTTTTGTAGGGGTCAGTGGCGGCCCGTAGAAAAAATAGTGGGGTGCTGCGAAGTAACTCTGTGGTCAGAGTTTGACCACAGATTTGGACCAGCATTGGTAAGACCGGCCATTAATCATATAGATGATAGCATAGCATAGCAATGCGCGGCATGTTGGCTAGGAGTACATCGTTTAAGGGGATTGAAACCCTATCCTTTCCAATGGGTAAATTTGCAATGGCACTTACAGCCAAACAAAACAGATTAACTAAAAATAAAAATTGTTTTAAAAAGCTTGATAAATCAGCAACGTCATTCGCTTGTCGTTTTTCACTATAAAATAGTAGATTTTTTAATTTAAATTATTATTTGAATTTATGCACACATTTTTCCAACTTGTTTATTAATTTTAAAAAAATCTACTATTTTAAAATGAAAAACGACAAGCGAATGACCTTGCTGATTTATCAAGCTATTTTAAACAATTTTTATTTCAAGTTAATCTCTTTTTGTTTAGCTGTGAGTGTTGTTGCAAATTTATATATTGCAAAGGATAGGGTTTCAATCCCTCTGTGGCGACCCTCACTGCCAAGGGACATAGTGACGTCCTGAGACCACCCCATTGGTTGAGGTCCTAGTCTCGTCCTTCTGCTGCCTACTCTCTCGGAGGTCTGACGTGCTGACCACGTCCCTCCTAGGCATCCATATTGTCCCACGTTCTTCTGCATTATTGTTAACTTAAATCTAGTTTTTAACTTGCTATAATAAACGTGTTCTCATCTTAATAACGGTGTTTACGTTATTCTACCGAGCTCAATACTTAGAGGCCCAGAGGTCTCCAAACTGGTAACCCAGACGTGATCTGAAGACCATCTTCTCCCGTCCTCTAATAATTCGTTCGGTGAAATATCTTCGAACAATCAATCGGAAGAACTCTACAAACTGTGAGTAGCCATAGTGGCCAAAAAAATTGAAATAAAGTTACTTAAAGTTAAGTGAACGTCAAGCACACCTTGCACCGGAACAGCACGTGCAGTCTCCATTTTTTGGGTTCTTACCTGAAGATCTGTCTCCTAACGAACCTCATAATTTGTTCATACCATTTACTGATGCACTCATCAACATTTAGTCCACACGTTGTATTGCATTTTCTTCCATTTACGCATCTTTCTGCTCGTTTTTCGTATTTTTTTGTGTCTCACAGGTGCACCCCTACAATCGTATCCGCCATCTTGCCGACGGCCATCTTGTTTTCATCACGCTTCCTGTTTTGACGCAACTTCCTGTTTTGCCACCCGGAGAATTCGTTCCCAAGCGTGGAAATTGTTCCGGATCGCAAAATTTGTCTGCTAAGTGCTGATTTTTTTCGTTAGACAGACATTAATAATTTTTTTCTTCCTGAATTCACACGATATGAAGACATCCTTAACATTATCGGTACGGAGTCCTGGATAGATCGCCGACAGAAACTATGGAGTCCTGCTGTTACCAGTCCAGGCTCATTCGAAGTTTTTGTTTCCCTTAAATATACATGTATTATGTTTGTTTCTCATGTTGTTTTTCATATGTATATTCATTTATATTCTGTGTCTAATCGTGATTCATTGTTTTCTCTTTTCTGTGCTTAATTACCTTCCCTTTGTTGTATTTTCTTCCCAATTAAGCGGTATTTAGGGCCCCTTTTCTTTCAGCATAGCACATTCTTCAAACAACCTTTTGACTTTCACATTTGATGGTGTGGATTCCACCGTTATGGACCCCGTACCCGATTTAAAGATGAACCACCTTGCATTCCGCATGCCAGAATTTTGGCCGCAGCAGATTGAAGCGTGGTTCTACAAGTTTGAGGCCAGCTTTTAAAGCCGCCCGCGTCTTTTGGATGCGAATGCAATCTCCAGCCTCATGGACTCCAAGCCTTCAGTTTTTCTGGCCTGCTTGCTCTCACAGGTGGCCACCATCGGCGTTTCGGGAAACACAGTCCACCATCTCTGGTTGCAGCGCCTGCCCTCTAATGTAACAAAGGCTCTTGCGCCCTTTCAGAGCTCAACCATCGAAGACCTAGCACGCATGGCCGACCAAGTATTCGACACTGCCACATCAATGCCTACTGCCATCCACCAGATCTCGCCAAATACCCAGTTCGGGGCAACACGCAGCCAGCATCATCTCCGTTAGACATGGCGATCTGCATGCTAACGCGTCAGTTGGCAGCCATGGACAGCAGATTGTCACGGATGGTTTCCAGCTCATTAGCTAAAGGTATCTGCCGTGGCAGATCGTGCTCTCGCGGTTCCCGCTCCCACTCACGCCCACGATACGTGTTTTCACCACCAGGGTCTACCATATGCTAGTACCATACCAATTTTGTTAACTTAGCCAAGCGGTGCAGCCTTCCTTGCTCTTTCCAGACTCAGATAAACTAGCCGGCCAGCCAAAGGAGATAGACGCCTGTTACACAGGCCCTTCCTTTCGCCTATTCATCTCCAACAGTGCAATGGGTCTACGTTTTTTGGTGGACACAGGTGCAGGAATTTCCGTCATCTCACCCTCTCCTTTACAACACAGATCCCAAGGCCCCCTCGTCCTATGCGCGGCCAATGGCATCTTCATCACAACCTTCGGCAAGTTCTCCCGCACTTTAGATTTAAGGTTGCACCATAAATTCCACTGGTACAGTAGAAACTCGATTATCCGGACCTCAATCATCCGGATACTCAATTATCCGGACGTGAGGAGCCAATTTTTTTTTTTTCTGTTTTTTTTTTTTTAAGGTGCGATAAGTTTTTTGTGGCGTCAGTTTTTGCGGCAATTGCAAAAGTCTAAATTTCACCC
>JAQGBW010001830.1:0-23025 GCA_034698625.1 Julus scanicus | reverse complement strand
CAACTTTTAACACGTGTCAACTTTTAACACGTGTCAACTTTTAACACGTGTCAACTTTTAACACGTGTCAACTTTTAACACGTGTCAACTTTTAGAATGTGTCAACTTTTAGACCGTGTCAACTTTTAGCACGTGTCAACTTTTAGCACGTGTCAACTTTTAGCACGTGTCAACTTTTAGCACGTGTCAACTTTTAGAACGTGTCAACTTTTAGAACGTGTCAACTTTTAGCACGTGTCAACTTTTAGCACGTGTCAACTTTTAGCACGTGTCAACTTTTAGAACGTGTCAACTTTTAGAACGTGTCAACTTTTAGCACGTGTCAACTTTTAGAACGTGTCAACTTTTAGAACGTGCCAACTTTTAGAACGTGTCAACTTTTAGAACGTGTCAATTTTTAGCACGTGTCAAGTTTTAGAATTAAGCATTAGTTTACAAAAGTTTACAAAACTTGAGCATTAGACTTTTTAACATCGTTTTAACAGCCGCTTCCCTTACTCCAATACTTGTACTAGTGTTACTCAACACTAAATGTATACGCCACCAGGGGGTGCTGAACAGGAATGAGGTTATTAGAAAGCTGCATTTATGTTTATTTCGCAGTTGGTTAATGATTTGGAAAATGATTGTTCTGTTGAGTTTTGAATTTTATAGTAAGATTTTTATTTGTAAAACTGGGTCCTAGAGAAGTTCAGTTGGAACGATTATAGTTAAGTGAGAAAAAATCTTGTAAATTAGTGATATGCTAAATTACCAAAAAATAATAATGGTAAATAGTGCACTGCCGTATACCCTTGCTAAGTTAAAATTACGAACATTATTATGGTCTGTTCCTGGAGGTTTTGTGGATTCGCAAGAGGCCCATTTCCTCGTGTGTTATGTTAGTTGACTTTAGACATTAAAACCAACTTACACAGGGACGTCTGCATTCGGTTCAAGGCGCTTGCGAACCGTTAGCAAGACGAGATGCAGTAACCATTATCTTTGTTACCGTTCTCCTGTGGCGGCGGCGGCGCCACCACTACCACCGTGTTGAGCTTTGCCGCTGAGCCGCTCTTGACACTGTCGTAGCGCTCGTTTAGTTCTGCCATGAAGTTGGAAAGCTCCACGGGGTTCACTGTCTCATCGTCCAACATCCGCATGCTGCTGTTGCTGATACTGTCGCTCTTGAGAAAGCCAACACTGTCGCTTTTTGCAAAGCCAACGCTGCAGCCGACGCCAGCGCCGCCGCCACCTGGGCTTCCACAAGGACGACTCGTGCAGCTGGCCCGGAACTTTCCCGTGTTGTTGTTCCCGGCACTGCTCCTGATGCTGGAACGCTTGAGGGAGGAGGCGCTGGGAGCGCCACCGTTGCCGTTGGGAGAGGAGGAGGTGCGCTTGCCGTTGACGCATGAATCCTCCGCCACGTCCTCCTCGCGCAACAGCGTCTCCAGCGTGGTCTCCATATTGTCAGTGAGTACCCGCGAGCGCACCGTACTGTTGAAGTTGTACACAGAACTGAACTTGTGCGTCCTGTCCGTGCGCTTGCCGCAGCAAGAGCCCAGGGTGTCTTTGAAGGCTGTGCGGAACTTGAGCGACATGATGTGGTAGAGGATGGGGTTGATGGTGGCGCTGACGTAGTACAACACTCCGGAAACATACGTTAAGGCCTCGAAGACCGAGATGGCCAAGGGGTTGTCGCTGGAGGCGTAGATGGCCATCAGGCGCTGGGCGTGGAATGGAGCCCAGCAGAAAAAGAATGCCACTACAACGGCAACTGGAATAAAAAATGAGAAAAATTCAAGCACTTGCTACGTAATCATATTAGGATTGTTCTCAATAATAATCGAAAAACGTCTAGTATATGCAAACAAACGACACATGTAAAGCCGGGACTCCACCAAGACGTACATGTTCGTATATACACGTTTTTTACAAACATATGCAAAAAAGTTTGCCCTCCGGGATTGTTTCAGCCGCCATTTTTTTAAATATCTGCAAATATCAAAATTATACAGCTTAATAGGTTTAAAATTTTGATATTTACATATATTTACAAAATGGCGGCTGAAACAAACCCGCATATGTTTGTAAAAAAACGTGTATATACAGTGTATATACGTATATATACGTGTACGTACATGTGAAGACCCGGCTTAAGCGAAAAAGGCGACTTGAGTGCCATCTTAAGAATATGATCATGTGATACTGCACAGTGTATACACTCCAACCATCCCACATAACTCCTAAACCCCTCCCCCATAAGGGGGGAAACCACACCTTCAGTTGTGGTTGAGATTGCACCACAGTCACAAACGATGTAAAGTTTGCCTATGATATGTTCAAGAACATTTTGGCTCATTTTGAAGCCATCCTCTGGTTCCGTTCCAACTTGGTTAGGCATAAACCTACAATGTTAATACAAGTAATTCCCTATAACAACTAGCCGATCACATAAATTCAAAGCAATACATAATAAGAGAGTACCCTTTATAAGAAAATTTCTTGATATGAATCACATTAACCAGAGTTGCAAAACTTCATGGGTGGGATATGGAACGTATGATAGGACAATCGTATATCTTGTACAGAAGCTTCATTGTCTTATAATAATATTTATAACATATATAACAAGGTTTAACAAGACTAGTTTTATGCATTTTTCAAATATTGCCATGCCCAGCTGTCAAATATATAGTTCACTGCTGTCAAGACAGTTGTTAATATGATCTTGGATGTGGCGTGATTAAGAAGGTTAGAACTGCTTTTGTAAACTATAATACATGGAATTCTTGGTAATCGATCGCGCGTTGATGAATCACTTATAACATTGACAAGCATGGATATTTCATTCTGAATAATTCTTGTTTATTGACAGTGACTGACAAGCTAATGCGGAAAGTTTTTGGATAAAGGAACACATTCATATCCTAAATTACTTGCCAGCTGGAATTTTTTTGTTGAACTGATAAATTGATTTACGGATTATAACTTGCTAACATGTTCTAACTTGCTTAATATATCATAGACATCAATGTTTTCTCTCAGACTCACTTCCACGTATTACAACGTATTTCGTACTTAGTGAAAAAAGTGCATTACTTCGTACATTATCTTGAGTAGTAAATAATTCAACTAAGGGGTTAGTGGCAAGATTTTCCGATATAACGCAGCTAATTCTTCCTGACGGAAATAGTGGAATTTATAGATAGTAATATCTATAAAATATATCATTTCCCATCCTTCAAAATACACCCTTGAAATTTTGATAAACTGCGCACCAAATGCATGTTGGTTCCTAGAACACTAAAGTACTCAAGGCTCCTAATGTAAATAAAATATGCATTACATGGAGATACCATTAGAATTCGTCATCAGCTAATGGCAGATTTGTATTATTTTTAAGTTACGGTTTAATCTAAAGCGGAAGTTTACGCTGAAATAAAATTTGTTTCCAACACGATAAACTAATGAACTAATCTTGATAAAATAATACGCAATGTATTCATGCCCACACGCATCTACACATGATGTGTTAGCAATACATATTGATGTGTTTTTCTATATAGTATGTTTATAATTAAACTTAGTCAACTTTAAAAAAAAAGTCATGTATAGTACAATCAGGAGTGGTGCGATTGATAAAAGAAAACAGTAAAACTAAGCCAATATGTTTTTCTAACCATATAAGGTCGGATCTATGCTATGCTGACCACATGTAACGTCATCAATGGGAAGAAATCAAATATATATACAAAAACATGTCGTATACCAAATACGAGTTTTTAAAAAAAGTTTTTATTGACTGGTATGTTCACCTTGATTCAATCGCTAGTTTTTAAATCCTTGAGACTTGTTTAAAAAAAAAAGTCAAGAAAAGCCTTGCTTTATGAAATATTTTTTGCATATAAAAATTTAAATATCACCGCCATTTGCATTGTGGCAAATGACCAATTTGACTTTTACCCCATGGTCATGTTAAACCAAAAATGCTAATAAGTACACAGAAAAAAAGACTAGGAAATCAGGAAATTTTTCTGCTGTGAAATGCGGAAGTTACATATGTATATATGTTATAGCAAAAACAGCCTAACCGCTAAGAAACCCCACCTTTGTACATCCATAGATGGTCTTCATCTATGTCTATATATTCGCGTATGTAAACTGACCCTCTTGAAAGCTATTTGGTTGCCATAATGGGAGATTATGTACTCCTCTGATCTATATTTTATCCTCTATAAGCCTCTTTCCCTTTCTTACAAAACCAGGCATGGTGACCACAACACCATATTTTGGATTTGCTAATGCACGGAGCCTATTTAAGTGTACGTCACAGTATGACCAAATACGAAGTGTGGGAACTGCAATTATATCTGCCGTGATTACACACTGGACGGTGAAAGGCGAGGAAAAGTGCTTCGTTGTGGGCAATAATGAGGCGAGAAGCAAGTATTCGGTTAAAGACCACGACAGAGTGTGACACAGTTACACGGACTTTTACGAGACTGTTTTGTAACCATGACAACTGCGATGGACACGGATGCAAGCAAGTTAACGTTTAAAGGTAATGGATCGTGTCCGAAGCATGCCCATGGGGGTCGAAGGATACCCGAGAAGGGTCAAGTAACCCAGTTGGGCAAAGAATCAACCTAGATTCACTTTGGATCATGGAAGGCATTACTCGTGATTGTTATGGGGGAACCCAATTTGCCAGGAAAATGGCCGCTATTCACAGGTTGTCGTGCAGAATCTTCAGTTTGGGAATCATAAAACTCATTCCAATCGTATTAGCACCTATAAAACGACGACGTGACGAGATTCATTAACAACAAGTAGTCACTATAATAGTAGCTTTCGGACAAGTTTCATGTTTGGCAGATGAGAGCTTCTAGGAAATTGGAAAACTTGGGAAGTGTGGATGACCATACCTGACAGGGTAAATCTTAAGTCCAGTGGCAGTCGTCAAGTTGCCCTCGGAATCATGATTGGTCTTTAAGTGTCGTTAAAACGTATAATATACAATACAATTCGTGCCTTGTTTAAAGTTTACATTTTGCAACCATGGTAACTTGCCATCAAGGCGATGGACACTGGCTTTAGTTTAATGTTCAGTTTTTAAACATTTAACCCGATTTGAATGCGTTTAAATGCCTCTCTAGTTATCATGCATCAAACATAGCCATAAAATCACATACATTTGCAATGCATATCTGGGTTAGAAAAGTGAAGTCACATATATAGCTCAATGGTAGCAGTTTTAATATTGGCGATTAAATAATGTAGTTATCTCGTTGTCATTAGAGTAAATCGATTATTTAATTAATTTATAGGCTTGAAACACAATTTTTTTCAGCATCAATGCTTTGATATGCGCGATTTAGCTACAGATTGAATAGCTTTCCCTTAATGCAAATATGCAATGCTTGGTTGCTCACATTCGGTAATTCCACTTTTATTCATTATGAATAAAAGTTATTATCAAGATATTACTATCAAGATATTATCTTGATTATCAAAGAATATCCAAGTAGTAAAACTCATCTTGCTGCGATTATAGCTTTATCTCTTAATTATTTTTTCCATCACTTTTGAAAAATAAATTGCGTTTTCCGGGTTTTTTTACTGTCTTGTGATTTGAATTGAAAACATGTAAATCCAAAATTAATTCATTTCAGATAAAAAAGTACTTAACCAGCTATAGGTCCAATTTCCATGTTTACATTAATCGAGATGAAACTTTTTTTTCTTCTAAACATAATAGGCAAATCTCGAGATCAACTTGAGGCAAATCTGAATTTTTTTCTCCTTATACTAGCTGTTGAGAGATGATGTAGTGCATGTATAGCTTTAGTGTAAATAGCATATGAAATGCATACTATGGTGTTGCCATGACTAACTATGGTAAAACTATGCTGTAACCACAGAATGTTATCGATTTTGTTGCATATTCACCTCACGGGTTATTTTTATTTGAATGCATTCTTGAAGAAAGACATACTTATAATTTTTTGCAAATTTCTGGCACGTTTGACACGAGTAGGTTTCCAGTTAAAGAACTTTTATACAGTTTTCCTCCTAATAAGGTTTTCTAAAAAAAAAAGATTGACGTTTTTAAGTTAACTCTACTCGAGAAGCACTTAGCCAGTACTTTTCCGCAATCTTCCATTTTAAGAAACATACAGAACCACTTTGAACCTATTACCATCTATGCAGTGTATTTTTCTTCGAAATGACGTTTTCCTGCCATAAAATTGCCCATCATATTTAGGTTTTTTGTGAGCGTATACTACAAAAGGCGGCTGTTGGGCTTCTCAAATTGCCGTAAACTTACATGTAGGTATGTCAAAACTTTAATGGCATCAAACAAGCGCAAACAGTAATGCTATAATTAGCTTCTGGTACAGAATGTGCCCTTCATGTGCATGAGGGTTAGGAACGACTTCTATTACTAATTTGTTTAGAAATTGTTTGCCGATGAGAATATTTTATTCAAGACTTACATATACTTGTAACCATTTTTCATTGTACGCAGATTGCTTCTATACACTTGGAAGCTGAGATATCTTATCGAAAACGTTTAAGTACCCTTGTTGCATGGCTTTCACACTGCAACAGTTGCATTTCAATTGAGAATTATCGAGGGAATCTTCTGATGCACATTGTTCCACATGATAAATGTTGAAAGTAAAGGAAAACCTGTATCAATCAATTACATGTACGTTTACTCGATTTATTTCGCAGTGGTTTAAATCGGGAAAATAAAACTACTGCAAAATGATACTTGAAATCTGGATAGAACTTTGCAGTAAGTTTAACATTGCGTTTAACCATGGTGTTCAGAGCGTTAAAATCTATAAGGGGCCATTCACAAATTATGTCACACCTAGGGGGGTGGGGGGTGGTTCGGTAATGTGACATCACAACAATGAAAATTTATTTCAAACGTTAAAAAATATGCGATAATTTTTTTTAACGTTTAAAATTTTGAATAGCAGTCGGGAAAAAAGATTTGGGTCCTGTAGTGACTTAAAGAATTATTTAAAAAAATAATTGGGGGGGGAGGGTAATCAACGGGTTGTGACATCATATTATGGATGGGGTGAAGTGAAATTTGTGACAATTGTGACAAAGGGGTGGGGGGTGTTTAAAAAGAGGCAAAAAAGTGTGACAATTTATGGATCACCCCTAATTAAGTCACTATCTTAGAACCTTTCTTGGAATCACCATTTTACAAAAGACAGATGATTACTATTGGTCCTTCTTTTTGCATGTGAATAGCCTGTAGAAATCCATTCTAAAACACTGATATCTAAGTCGCTACTGACGTAAGAGCATTCTCCTGAATCTGGATACGACCTCCATGTTGTAGGGTTGAATTGAATTGATAAAGTATTTTATACTGTATAATCTTGTAGTATCTCAATAATGTTTTCAAAATTATATTCCATATGTCCATTCATTGAACGAAAAACGTTTATGGTTATGTCATCCTTGTTTTATATAAATAAACTAAGATGTCAGAAGATGCTGTAGCGCATCACAAGTTTACATCGCTGTTGGCATTATCAGAGTGATGGCAAGAAGTTAGAAAAGCAAACATCGCTATAGCTTAGTGGCGCAAAAATATTTTCCTTTTGCTAAATCATTGCATTATTGATGTGCTTGGAATATGCCTTGAGAACCCTTTTGCCCTTAACGTCAACAAACAACCACTGATTATATAAATGATGGATGAGTCTACCATCTAAGGCATACAAGTGAAATAACTAGATTTGAGACAGTCTCGTACAGTCACCTTACTGTAAGTTACTTCATTACGAATGCATTCGTAAAATAACAACATTATGTAATTTTGTTAGAGACGAAATGATTCCAGGAATGTTCATTTGAATGAATTAAGGAAATAACATTGGAAGTTATTTTTGGCTACAGGTTAATTTCTGTCCTATTGATTTATCTAGAATTAAATTGTTGGAGGGATGAAATAATTAAATTACATGGTTGATGAGAGGGAAATTTGATCGTAATGTTTTGTGTTGATCTTTCTTGAGTTGACATATATTGCCGATTTGGCGATAATTTTCAGTGGCAATCGGAGAAATGCTTCTTGTCCAGCAGCAATAAATGTTAGATTTTGTTTCAAACTTATGAGACCTGTCACATGCAGCAATAACATGTCAAAAGTGTCTCAAACCATTCAGTTAATTCCTAATATTCCAAGAGAAGATAATTGATCTGTAAATCAATATTATGGCTACAAATTTCACATAATATCTTGGGAAAATAAAGTCTAGAGATGTCCATAAATCGGAGCGTTTGTAGTTGTCAGAAAAATAGTGCAACAGATGTGGTGTATAGGGTTGACAGATGCATTACATTGCCAATGTTACTGTGCCTGTAGTCATTTATGATGAAACACTTTTTTATAATAATACAAGTTATTGCTATTCTGAAATTTATATTTTTGAGATTTTTCATCCAGTCATTCCTGTAATCATCGACCTTATGCGGGTACATCAGGATATAGAATCTATTAGAAATTATATTTCATTGTAATATTACACTGATCACCAATCCTCCCTTTACCATCATGGCTTTTATGTTTCCAAATCTGAACCGTGTCTCATTAGTTAAAATTTATATCCTCAAATCATCATTTATTAAACTATATCATACTGAATGTTTGTTGAAAATATTTAATAAGTAGCCCACGCCGTCTGAAGTCATGTCATTATTAATTCAATAATAATTACTTAAAAGCACGTGATGCATTATTAATACTCTAATCTCTGCTATTTTCTGATCTTTGCAGTGGTCTTGCAAAGATGCCAGAAAACATAAAAGAGTACGACACCATTTTGTAATTAAGCGCTAGTTAATAATTAATGCAATATTTTTCCTCGTTGTATACCCTAATTACTAAGGGCAGTTAAATAGAGTGCATTATTCTTATTAATCGTAATATTAAATGATATAGTCGTCGTGATTAATTCACGCCAATGTTGTTGATGTTGATGTGAAGTTTTATTCTCCTAATTAATTATGCATCAACACTAAACACTAAAGCTGGATTAATTTTATACATAATTCGAGTCTGAAAGCCAATCTTATTTTCTACACTAGCTATAATTGGGACGCAATGCTCTTATCTATGCGTTGGTGACTGCAGAAATGAACATTTTGCTAGTTATCACGGTAAATAAAATGTTTATTTACTGCATGGCTGATGAATTATCTTTTAACGACCACAGTCCATTTCAGCAGCTTCTATACGAATATAATCTTTTTTGATGGACCACTTAAAATCTAATTGGGAATTACTGTGAAATGATTTTATGCGAGGTTATTATTCAGTTATTAACCTCTTGTTTTGAACAAGGCAATTTTAGAGATGTTAATATTAGGGAGAAATACTATCCATCCTTGTGATGGTTTTACAGTCATGTATTTCTCATATTCCATCGATGGTATACGTATAATATGAAAACAACATGTTGGAATGCCGCAAATATATAGTGCGCCATTCTTATGACATTCCTGCTCTCTAGGAATGTTTGCATGTACCTAGACGTTGATGCTGTCATGGTCCTTGCTCTCACTAAAAAGGAAATGATAAAGCGAATGAAATGAATCGATATCAATTTGAGAAGTTATACGCTTTATGTCCTTATCATATATGATAGACCTGCTATTGTGATTGGTGAACAACAAAAATGTCAGACGAAAATCTCTAACATTGATTCCTCACAGACTTACTTAGCTTCATAAAACTAAAGGACGCTTTATTATCCTTTTTTTATTGGCTACTTCGTGTTAAATGTTATTTTACGGAATGATTTGCTTGGAAAACCATCAAAACATTTTTATTAAGCTTTTTTATTGCGTATACTCAAGTCTATGCTCCTTATATTTATATATATATATATATAAATATAAGGAGCATAGACTTGAGTATATATATATACATATATATATATATCTGTTGAATGAAGTTCATAATCATTCCAAAATCTTCATAATTTAATAAATGAGTTAGATAAATTTGATTAAAACTATATCAAACAGATTACTTTCCAAATTTGTAAAGTTTTATTAAAGTATCTTGCTTGAAAACGAAAAGAATTTTTAAAAAACTTAAGTATAGATTACGTAAAGTTTTTAAGGATTATCTAGGTTTTACATTGGTTTGCAGTTTTCATAAAAATAATTTCTTGCAAAAAATATAGCTCATGAAATTAAAGCCCTTGTCCCTTTGTTCCAAAGAACCCCCTTTGTTTGGTCCCTTTGTTCATTCAATCAGAAATCGTTAATGCAAAGATTTTAATCCTTAACAGTTATAAAAAGCAAATTTGTTTTTTGTAAAAACTTCGTGAAATATTTACACGATGAATTTGATGGGTTTATTGAAAGGGATGTTAAACATCATCGTGTTTTCTCCTAATAAAATCACCCATTCAGTTAGGTAATCCGGCACAGATTTGAATTTCCGCCAATGTGAAATTCCTGAATGAAAAATTTGAAAGTAGTTTGTAAGAGGTTGAAAATAAGGTATAGCCTAGGCCTAGTTCTTATGTACGAAATCTTTCCAGTTAGATGTACGCAGAGAAGATTACCGTCTCTTGAGTCTTGCTCGAAAATTTCAAATCGGATTGATCTTCGTATTTGATTTGTATGTTTTAGAACCCCAACCTCTTTTCAATATAGCGATATATCCATCGTTCCATGAATGCATGTGTAGGAATATATATACAACTCCAATTTTAAGCATTTTTTCCTCCGTAGATTTAAGTCCAAAAATCGATCTGTTTAACCCTTGTAAAAATATACTCAGTTTCCGTATGGTTTTTAAGAAAAACAATTTTAACTTCTACTGCGGATTCGATAAAAAATACGTCGCAAAATGTGCGATGTTTGCAAAGTGAATGAGCTTGAATTTGTGAAAATATATTCATAGACGAAACCATTTGAAAGGGCTCGCATTTGCTAAAAGGGATAAGAGAACTAGCAATTTCAATAAGATGAAAATAGAGATATAAAACATATGGCTGACATCTATTAATAGGAATCCCGTTTGTGTTGTAAATCTATGAGGAGAAAAATATGAATTTATTTACATTAAGTGAATGGTATAACCTAAATATTGCTAGCTTAAATGTATGATATAAGCTCGAGAATTCTAAACATTAAATTCAGCACGGTCAAAATTTCCCATGTTACTCGAAACCATCACATAAAATTCAGGATATGTTAATGCAATTTCTTCGTGTGCATTTTCTGTATTTACCACTGGACTGTTCATGTATTGTATACAGTGGTAACGTAGTATTATTCTTGTTTCAAAATGGCGACTGTCTTCTTAACGGGCGCCTATTTTTTATCATGCAACTTTTAGAGACGATGTCGTTAAAGAAGAAAACTCAATGCGCTTTACTAAAGTGGGCAACACAAGAGTGGTTATAAAGGAAAACAAAATTCATTGTAGGTAAAATCAAGTGTTAAAATATATTATTATGCTGATCAATAGTTTTTTTGTGATTTGAAACAAAGTCTCAGATTGGTTTGAGTTTCGATATAAGGATGTAGGGGCCATTCTAAAAAGACGTCCTCTAAATTTCTTCAAAAATTCACCTCCGCCCTTCCAACTCATATAAATGTTCTTAATTTTTGTTTGAAAATTAGGGTGGTCATTTCCCCTTTCACTGATCTTTATAACTTAATTAAACAGTGGAAAGATGTGATGCGATGAATGAAATATATGACTTAGTTTTAATAACCAAATCATTTAGGGGGATCACAGCCCTATCAATATCAATAGGTGAAATTTTAAAACACTTTCAGCCAAACAAAAAGAGGTTAAATAAAAATAAAAATTGTTTAAAATAGCTTGATAAATCAGCAATTGTATCATTTTTTTTCGTTTTTGACTTTAAAATGGTAGATTTTTTTAAAATTAATAAACAAGTTTGAAAAATGTCCATTAATTTGCCCACGCTGCCAGCAGGTGGCAGCACGAGAATTCAAATTAACGGACATTTTTCAAACTTGTTTATTAATTCTAAAAAAATCTACCATTTCAAAGTCAAAAACGAAAAAAGGTACTTTCCTGTAATAGAGGGGCATTTTCTTCGCTGCCAGGCACATAATCTTCACTGTCATGCACATATAAGCTTCACTGTCATGCACATATAAGCTTCACTGTCATGCACATAAGCTTGACTGTCATGCCTAACCTAACCTAACCTAACCTATCCTATCCTAACCTAACCTAACCTAATCTAACCTAACCGTTGCCATTAGGAAAAGCCAAAAAACTGCCCCTCTATAACAGGAAAGAACCCGAAAAAATGATACAATTGCTGATTTATCAAGCTATTTTAAACAATTTTTATTTTTATTTAATCTCTTTTTGTTTGGCTGAAAGTGTGTTTCAAAATTTCACCCATTGAAAGTGATTGGGTTGTGATCCCCCTTAAGAAAATTCACGTTACTTCTTGGAACAAATTATCTCATACTTGAATAATTTTAAACGTTTAACCCTTTAATAAAATATGCTATTGATTGGACTTTCAAACATTTTGAAGGGTTAAGGAACTAGACTAGAGTTGTGTATGGAAACAGATGGTGTGTATATATAATACGAGATATGGCTTTGAATATAGCTGCAAACAATCATTTGATTCCTATTTGAAATGAGTTTGAAAACCCATGCAGTTAAGTGTCTGTTGTTGCGATGTGCCGTCCTATTATAAGTGGATTCTTTGTTCGTGACTGTAAATTGTATTGAATGCCGCCTTTTACGCTACATCAACAATGGCTGCTTCAAAGTGAATATTGATTAGGGAAATGGTATTATCCCTGGAGCATTATTTAGAAAATGACGCAACGTTTCACTTGACGTGGATAAGACGTTGCAGCTTGGCATCAGCCGAGCTGGTGTTGATTTTCATATATGGCGATCTGCAATTGTGTCGGAAATATCACCGGCATGACACTTTGATAAATTATCCGTCACCGGTTTTTTTTCTATTTTTTAAATCTATACTTGAAAGAAGCTATATGCATGACGAGGGGAAGAGACATGACGCCATCTTACGTCAATTCATTCAGATTTCTTCAAACTGAACGTTACTGACGCACGAGATAGGAAAATAAAAGACGTGTTCACCTATGGGAAAAAACTAATGTCAAGGGAATTTTTAATTTTATTCTTTTACAGCACATTGTAACAATTTACAACAAAAAAATGGTAGGCTCCATAAACCAAAATTTTTTTCCCCTTACTACGTATGTAGCAATGGAATTTCTGGTATTGTTACAATGTAGTTCAAAATTGTTTTTATAAGCTTGTGCATGCACACAAAAGATGTAACCAACATTGTTTTGTGTATACACGTGGTGTTTAGTGTTCTCATGGTCGTATTACGTCATTCAACGTCAATTTCAACGATTTCTAAAGGCATTTTCAATACTCTGTCTCGTGTTAGATTACATTCTAATGTGAATGAAAACACAAAAGTAAATTCAAGATGGTCCACTGTCAGGGCAAAAGAACGCTATACTTTTATCTTGAAAGGAAACGGTGCACTATATATCACTTCTGCAATTGTTTTCAGAACACTTGCACTAAAAGACAGTAGCAAAATATAAAAGTATTTTTCGGATGTGTCCCAACCAGAAGTTCTGTTAAGATTCTCCTTATTTCTTGCTCTATTTCTGATGTGATTGATGATGGTGAATTTTTATTTTCAAAGCCTGCAGTCCGAATCATACATGACTTTCAGTTCAGCAAAGTATCGGAATTCCCCAAAGTTTGAATTGAGGCCAGATTCACTCATCTTGATTGAAGATGTTTTTCAGGAAAGGAATCCACATTACTGAGAGGTTGGCTTTCGAAATTACATTGCGTAGTACTTGTACAGATGTATAGAGCCTAGCAGAAGAGGAAATAATCATGTGTGAGAAGGATCGCTCAACCTAGTTTTGGATAATAAAAAATATGACAGGCAAATCCGTTTTATTAAAATTATTAAAAAACGGGGATGCATGCTGCTTAGTTAATGGCCTATGTCCACGGTCGTATGAATTTCCATAATTATATGGTCCAAGAAAACAAGACAATGCTAATATTTTTGCTTATTATACAGTGGATAATTTTTTTTTATAAAAATGCATGCTAACCAAAACGAAGTGGAAAAAACAAAAAAAAAATTGATCCACTTATAAGCCAAGCTGTAGAATACTAGAATATTTTTGACAATATTTTTGACATTGTAATCACACGATAAGATTATTTCAGTTTATCTCAAAGATCTTTTTTGATTTTTCTCCTGCTTACATTATCACATGTTTACAAAGACAATGTTTTAATGATTACATCATGAAAGGAATATAAAAATCAATGTCCATGGCGTCCATTTCACAACACTATTTGTATATACCACACTCAATATGAGGTTTAAAATGAAATATGCCAACGTGAAATTTAACAGTATATAGATGACATATGATAAACGCAAGATTATAATGCTATATTGACAGTTTGCCGAGCTTTTATTTCATCAACTTTTATTTCATTCTTGTGCTATAAAGTATACTAAACGAGATATTTTTAAACAAAGAATTAATTTCCATTCTACTACTTCTTTTAGAATTTATACAGAGTTTATATATGGCATGTGGGAATTTTAACGGTAAAATTGCGATAAAAAGAACTATCAATTTCAATTTTCTGGAATGTTTCTCTTGGCCATTAACTATGATTGCACCATATTACCCTAAATTTTAGTAAATGGAATATGCTCTAATGATCTTATGAAATGTGCACATAAAATTGACTTCTTTGTTTGGCCCATTGATTCAAATTGTTAAGACGCTCTCACATATAGAGTTAAAACAAGATTTATGGTAGTCGATTTGCATATAAATCTAAAATCAATATGGCACCCTTTTCATATTCCTTGAATATACAGAATATATGCATACGAATGCAAATTTTTGTATCAATTCATTTCATCGATTAACAACAATGAGTAATTAAAATCCTGCTAGAGACTATCCAATATTAACATATAAAGATGTGAAGCAATGTTTCATTTTCCAAAAAAGGTTTTATAATTCCCCACTTAATTGAAAATTAAATATACATAAATGTGAAAAGATTTTTATTTAGTATTTTCTTTAGTTTCTTGTATCTTAGTTCGTCCACTCAACTATTTTGTAATCGTCGTGAAAACATTGGTTTTTTTTTATAAACACTCTTTTTTAGGAACCATATCTCTTAGTTTATAGACATTCGAACCTTTGCTTTCCACGTTGTTAACTTAAAAAATGGGTGACATTGGTCTAGAAAAAGGGAGGACGAAACTGGAGGGTCAGGAAAATACATTACTCAAGGATTATATCGATTCTCCCTGAAATTGGCAAAATAACTATTTATCATGTCAAACATGTTGCAAGCCTAATAGAACAGCTGTTCAGCAGTTTTTCGAAAGTAGATGACAGTACTGCTCCCCGTGTATATAAGATTCAGTAATTGCTTTGTTTTCCTTGCAAATTCCACATTACAGATTGAATTTCCAAATAAAAAACTGCCTGCCCTAAAATTGTCATCATGTGGAAATTCTTCAAAGATTGATTTCTGAATTGAATGCTACTTAAGTTTGTTTCGTATGTTGGCCATACGTCAAATTCTTAAAAATCCAACAAATGAATAGACTATCCTCTCGTTTATGTAAACGAGAAAATAAAATAGGCAGATAATAATTAAATCGTAATTAAAAAGTTCATATGATTTATTCAAATCGCGTGAACAGAAATTTTCCACCAAGAGTATTTATAGAATTTAGGATCATAGTGGATCGTCCTTTTACTCTTTGGTGGAATTGCGAAAGCCAATTCAAATCATCTACCAGATTAATGGGCGTAAAAGCAAACAATTTGTTTTCGTTAGGTTTAGTTAACTTTCTCGATAATTGAACTAATACTATACTGTAGATTGCATAATATTGGTCATGGACCATATCCACTTATAAGCTACTGTAGTTTTCTGTAATCGCTGTCGGTGCAAAGAGTAAAATTTCATTGAATGAAAAATCCACAAATAAATTAATTTAATCCTTTTTGAAGGTTATAACGCAGCAAACAAACCTTTCACCCCGAAGGTTCAAATAACACTACTAATCAGACTTTTGTATTTAACACTGATGATAGTAATTAACAGCGCAGCATAGCTAGAATTAAATAACACAAGTCCTTGGGTTGAAGGCTAATTAAACCATACTCGGTGTTCGTCGGTAATGCGACCGATGATGACACTTTAGTACGGGTGTAATTGATCATTGGTCATTCAGACTTAAACCCCAATCACGTTGGATCCAATTCGAAGCCATTTGATACTTCCTAGTATTTGTCTATTTGATTTATCCCAGAAAGTGAATGTGCATTAAATAAGATATTCTAAAAGGTCCTCCTCTAGACCCTTTCAATTAATCTGGTAAGTCAAAATTAATTTCATAAACTAATTTTTCAAAAAGTCTTATTTATGTCAACAGGTCAAGGGTTTATTATTGTTTCAATAAGTATTTTGAGGAAAAATGTTCTGAAAGTAGTATGGCTGGGTGGCTGCTTGGAAATTTATAGGATGGTCAATTGTATAATATGCTCCAGCAAACTTTCTGGACACCTTACTTTAAAAAAACCCATTAAGGACGCCATTTATTTCCACCAACCATATCAAGCTTTTGAAATGGCAGCTGTGATGTTTCCAATTTACGGTTTTAATAATTTAAATTCTAAAAAAAATATATAAATATAAAAGTTGCAGTAATACTTTAAGTTACTTGTTTTATACAAGTGGCTCCAGCATAAAAAAAATATACAATTATTAATATTTAGCGCCAATCAATCTGTCAAAATAATAAAATGAGAAAAATATCTATCTACCTAAGGTTAACACTCACTTCACTAACAATCACTAAGATCAATCACTTTTTTTTTTATTAATCTCGATTTTAAAAAATGTATATAATTACATGGAAGCTATGCTAGCTGCCAAAACAATTTGTCATAAAAAATTCTCGCACTACAAGGTCAGCTTGGAATCTTTGAATTTAAAATGATTAAAGCCTTGATGATATTTTTTAGATATTCTGAATGTGACTAGATTTTAATGAGAAGATCAAGGTCTTGTTTCAAGGAGTGCTTATACAAAATCTCAAAATCAATTTCTAATATACTGTATAAAGAAAAGCCACAGAAATAGGACTAACACCTTGGAAAATGATCGTTCTACTTTTTATATTAAGTTATTACTTTACTTGTGTCTCTTTACTTCTATCTCTATACTCTAAATCCGAATTTATCATTGTTAAACGATGATCTTGTAAAGCATCTCATTTGGGTAAAGAAGAGTCATGCTTATGTTGCAACAACATGGTTGATGTCTCATAAGCCCAGACCAGTTTAATGCTACTTCAGACGGATTTTCATCTTGTAGGTTAGGCAGGTTGACTGTTTTTACTGAAAGCGCAAGCATCTCGATTTTAGGGATTTTTCAAGGACAATTAAGTTTGTATGCATATCACGTCCACTAACAAAAAAATTAATACCCTCCCAAAAATTATTTAAAAAAAAAAAAAATGAAAATAAAAAAACTGCATCATTTCGTCTGATTTATGGTTTAATCGATACAATTTTGCCTTGTAATTTAATGAAAGTTTTTTATGAAACATGTAAGCAGATTTTTGCAGACAAATAAATATGATTGCTACGACTTAAATTAAGAAAGAAAAAGGGTATAAATTAGACTTGTTCACAGAATCAAACCACTTGGCGTAATTGCAGGGCATGGTTTCAACAAAACTGTCGCCCCAAGTCTCAAAAAGCATGGTGAACTATACTGGGGGTCCAAGGTGCAGTTGTTTACGGGCTACTGCCAGATAATTTCTTTAAAAATTGGCCGCTACTGTGCTTATTCTTCTATGAAACGACCTTAGTTGCGAGTGTTAATAAATAATAATCGACAGTAACGATTGCCTTAAAACACTGATGTCACTATATTTTTGTCAAGTTACAACTAACAAAATGTACATTTAAATAGAGAGGTAACAGAAGATGTTAAACATGCAGTATAAACTTTCTTTATTCTTTATTACTTAATATCTTAGTCAATGTCCAGCGTGCACATATTTTAATCACATTTGTGACACTGTTTTTGTTGAAAATCTAAATTATTTCTCACAAAATGCATAAATACTTCAAGATCTGAAGACTTGTGTTGTTTGGAATTTTGCTTTTCAGGAGTGATGAAATTTCACACCAGGGTCCATTAAACAGACTAAAATGGACATATAAGTTAAGAGAAATTTGATCAAAAGAATAATCAAAGCAATTGTGCTCCATGGCCCCAATATATTGCATCATGAAATCCAAAACTGAACAATAAAAACCCCATAGCAACGCCAGTATCTAAAATAAATCCATGATTTCATGCTGAACATCTGTTGTAAGACCATTGTGCTTCCATCTAATTGTTTGTTGGCTTGGCTGGATAAATCAGGCCCAAACCAGTTGATCTCTGTTAGTACATAGGATTTCATCACCTAATTCGTTGAACATTTTATTATCGAATCAATCTTGGTCGAATATTAATTTGCGGATAAATTTCAAATATGAATTACATGCTGCCGGTTGCAAGTCAAATTTTTTATGTGGCAATTTCAAATTAATTGCACGCTGGTATGCATTTCAATATTATTCCCCAAAGCGTGAACCTTGTTTCTTGTTTACTTTGAATTTCATTAAAACTGGCTACTCCAGACAATAAAAAATCAAATCAGTTTCGGCATGAAACCTCACTAGATTGCTTGCTCTAATTACATCCCATCGAAACTGAAATAAGTGCACATAAAAAGTAAGGGTTCAACATCACATTTACGCGAATTAAATGAAATAGGCTTAATCTGGCTTTAGCACCATGCATACTAGCCTGAACCCTGCAGAGATTTATTATTGGGTATCTTCATGTAGATGGCTGAACAGCCACACTATGCCTATGGCATTCATTTGACATTTCAGCTATCTCAGCCTAGGCTTTTCAGCCTCTAACCCGAAGGTACCTAACTATTCTATCTGCCAAAATGATTGATTGTTTATCAACATATTAACTCCACTTCTCAACAAATAAAAATTTTTTTCTAGAAAAGTATAACAATAACAAATTAGACATGTTTAATTGGACAAATTAACTTCAGTTTATCAAATTAAACCTTCAGACTATCATGTCTATATATTTTTATTATTATTATAATTAATTACTTTCTTTGAAAAATTAACACTAGTTTTCTTGAAAAAAAGGCTTTTGATGAAAAGTGGAGTTAATTTTTTTGTATAAATAGAACTTTTATTTATATTGCCTTTGGACTTATTTGAAACTAATCAAAACGGATAGTTACAAACCACCTGAAACTAGAATATATTAGGTACTTTCACGTAGGTGGCTAAATAGCCTTAGGAGGCTGGAATGTCATACGAATGCCATACAATACCTCTGGCATTCTAATGACATTCATTCACCTACGTAAATGTAAATGTACCACTTGATTATATGGAAATTATACAACCCAAGTACAACTTCATGGAATAAATAAACTACAATGTTAAAAAAAATACTGAGCATTCAACATGTCTTAATGAAGTTCATCAAAGAACGTTAATGCAATGTCTGCATAAGCAAAAACCTGTAATTTTGATGTTGAATTTATTTTTATTAATTAGAGGAAAAATGAGATTTTAGATAAAAAAAAATACGTTAGCAGTCAAACGGCGAATCTTTCTACGTGGGGGTAAAAGAAAAAAAACGTTGGCAAGCTCGTTATTTAAGAAATGATTCCCATTATTGTCGTCAAGTTCCCCTGAAGCATTCGTGCTAAGCCTCCATTGACTGATAAATGTAGCGTTGCAAGTTTCATTTTTCAAACATTCTATTATTTTGGTTCTTATAGTAATTTCACAATGTTATAGCTTAAATTTACATGTGTGTGCAGCACATACGCTATTTGCATAAGTGCATGAAGGCCCTTGGGGAACTTAGGAGTCTTTTTTAAGGCTAATAGCACCGCGAAGAATTACCAGAGATCGGATTATTACCTATAACGATGTTTAATGCCGAGACTGCGTGGTTGTAAAACCAAGTTTTATCATTTAGATTTCCTTCAACCTTGCTAATAGGTCTATAAAATTCTTGCCGAACAGTGTCATAGGTGACCTGAATGTGAGGGGGGAAAATGTGGATCATGGCTGGTTTCACTAACCAAGCACTATACATCAGTTTTGTAAATGAAAAGAAATTTATTTAAGAAATTCCCCATGGCACGCGATATTCATCCGAAATTTAAGTACCAAAAGACTTATTCTCGTATTGCGAATTTCCCTGTGGAACGAGTGCCTTGTGCAAATCAAATATCGTTTTAATAAATAGGAATTCAAGGATTTTTTTTCCTTTATTTTATGTTCGTCCTGCTTTAGGGTGAATGCTGCACATCACAAAAATTATTTGTTCTTTTCAGTCACACATACTTTACCCAACCGATGATTGAAAAGCCAAAAGTCATCCAATTCCTAAGGCTTTTTTATTTCTTTGCGCTACAGGGGATTTATCGAATGAAACATACGGGCTTTTCATGCAAAACGAATTATATTTCCGGTAATATCATTTATCTTGTGGAGAAGACGTTTCATACGTCGTTGCGTTAGCTGATGAAGCAAGGCGAATCGTATGGAAGTCGGCAGCTGAACACGAGTGACTATGGCAACGCCTCAAAGATTGTTGAATCATAAGTTGTAGGATGTTTGGTAATATAGATATAGCTGAGAAATACAAGTGAGTTTTGTCATGCAGGTATTACGAAACTTTTCTCCATCCTTATTATATATACCGTAATGTACGACAAATTACCGACGTTTTTTTATCATATAAAGGCACAACTGGAAACATTCCCTCCACATTTTTTCTCTCTCATCATTTTAATATAACTTGAATCAACTTGCATAATGTTCCTAATATGCCAAGAGGCATAAGTTTATCGGATGCCTTGAATTATACTTTTAAATTTTTCTTTTTCAAACTTTAACTGTTATTGGAAAAACAGATCTTTCATGGCATAATTGCTGGGAAAATTACTAAATTCCACGACATTTTTCCAGAATTTTCTGATTAATGGAAATTTCCTGACTTCGAAAAAAAACTCCAGCAAAATTGGTGTTTAACACAAAGTAAGGTAGGCATAACTCCAGACTTTCCTGAGGTTTTAGAAATATAAAGTACATTTAGAACTTGGGACACATTTCTTCTGGTGTCAGTTTCCCCTTTCACTAACCTTTAAAACTCAATTAAAAAGAAAATTCAAAAGCTGAAAAATATCATCATTAGTGGACGTCAATAATGGATTTTCCCCTCCTCTCCACATGGTGTCCACTCCCCCCACCTCCCCCCTCATCTCATCTTGAGGACGTTTTTTTTTTTTAATGAACCCTAAGGAGGATTAATTTCTACAGGTTTCTCCCAGATATGGGAAACCTGAAATATTCAGGGAATAGCGATTCAGTTTGATGAAGTCATGAAAATTTAACATGCCTGCATAAATATTAAATTTGCACAAAGCCAGTTATTAGCTATCACATGACTCAACAGATGACATACTCGGCCTGTTGTGCTTATAAAAAATGGGTAATTCCCCTTATAACACATTTTAACATCGTACGTCAAATCGTGATTTAAATTGTTAATTTTCAATAGTATTGATGACCTATTAACTTTCTGGTTTCTACAAAAAAGGCTCTTTTCTCATAAGTGAACAACTGATGCATTACCCAGATTTCAAGATTTCAAATTCTTATATAAATTTGAAATACATGCATATGTGCAATTGCATACAGTATTGCTCTAGTTAAATGCATAATTAGCCCTAGGGCCGCCTTACTGTCACGTAGAATCATCGTGCTATAATGTTCTCAAATAGTCGTTATAGAAGTTGGTGATAACGTTTACCTTTGAAGTACTAATTAATCGAAATGTAAAAGAGGAATTAACGGTTTTCAGTAATTTAGAGGACTATATTTATTTGTCAATGTGCATTCTGTGTCTCGATTTAACCTGGTTTAATTTTGGCAAATTATTTTCTTTTCTCAACCTTGTCAAATACTCGCCACGCCATACAATATGAATTGATAGAAATCCTTATTTGTAAGTCGTTAGTTGGTTTCTAATTGGAAGCTACACAGCTCGTTATTTTTCCGACAAATATTGTATTTCGTTTTATTAAGAGAGGTTATTTTAGGAGAACATTGCTGGAAGTTGAAATATCGAATTTCATTTCAAAAACTATACACGAAGGAAAAATAAGTTTTTGGCAGATGTTTGAATCATTGCCAAATTGCTTTACAACATCCATCCAAACTCAAATACAAAATACATCCTTTTTTAATGCAATTAATTTGACAACATTTAACCACTTAATATTCGTTCTTCAGCGCTTATTTTTTCCCAACATTTACCAAAGAATTTTGAAAAATAAAGAAGAATGACATTGACGTTCAAGGCTTTTCACATTTTCTTAAAATATCGAATACATTATTTTGTATTCGAAAGTGTGTCGTGTTGAATATCTTGTTGTAGGGTGCATTCCTAGCTTCTACTATGTAAAGTTAAAACATTGTGTACTTATCAAAAGTTACAAAGGGCGATATCAAAAAAAAAAAAAAATTATTTTATTTTTCATTTTTTATCACAAATTGAAATTACCATAAGAGTCAGTGGGAACCCACCGAAATTCTTCGCCTTTATTTTTAAAATTTGGTAATGGCAGTGATGTACATAGTGTGGCCCATCTTTTCAATTTTTGTGTTTGACTTGTGTATCATGGCTGAAAAGGTTACACTCCTGCCCTAATCTCATCTAAACTAACTTAACCTATGCCGACGCCGATGGTCGAGTGGGTTACGTGCTTGCCTCTCGATCCTAAATGCTGGGTTCGCTCCCGGGTCGAGGTC
>JAQGBW010001829.1:0-23027 GCA_034698625.1 Julus scanicus | reverse complement strand
AAGAAACCTAAAGAATACCTTGATACCTACTGGATACTATAATTCAACTAAGATGATACCTTACATTTTTGTAAGGGACGTGGTTGATGTCATTGATTCCTCATCTTACTGTTAGCACATATTTGGCCCTTCTGACAGATGGTGATCCAAAGCTTCTGAAATCTTAAAATTCTGGTCGAGTTCTTAAGCCCAGTCTCCACTGAAGGCAACGTTCCACACTCAACATAAAACATGCAAAAACCAAACATACAAACACTCAAGACAAACCTGAAACAATGTATTCGTCAACATGTTCATGAATGCTGATCTGTACGTCTACATAAATAAGTTGACAGAATCAGTCAACAAACACGTCCAGTTTATAACGCTTCTACCTAGTTCGTCTGCACAACGTTTGTCAGTTGAGGTCGGCATTTGATCACATGGCTGAGCATGCGCAGTAAAGTGGCAACATTTTTTCCCTTTGATCTGGACCGCCTCTGAGCGATCGGAAAAATGTTGACGAAACCATGGTATGGCAACAAAAAAAACGTCATAAGTTTGTGCAAACATCACGCGGTTGGCAAACGTTTTTTCTAAATTTATTTCAGCAAACCATGTTGATCAACATTGTTTACCTATGTTGCCTTCAGTGGAGACGGGGCTTTAGTCACCAAATTTTTTGAAAAGTAAAAAATATAATCCAAAAAAAGCCAAAGAATCTCTATCGTTATTACTTTTTATGATATATATGATTTGCAAGAAACATACCACAATATATGAAGTACATGTGATGCATGTACTGAGTAATATTCTCTACTATATCTATTATGCTATTAATAAGACTTCATTTTTTTTTATAAAGTACATTAACGTCTACTTTATGCAGCTAGAATAAAGGACATTTTATAGAATGACAAGCTATAGTGACACATTGTTGCAATCTGATATTCTCATCTTCATCATTCATTTCTTTTAGAAATCCATATTCTTTCTGTCCCTTATATTATAGCGTGTTTTTCGATCCTGAATATTGTGACATGCAAGCAGTAACTTTATATTAAAACTATACGAGCAGTCTTGTGTCGGCTTTATATTGCAATTTTGCGTCGGAGTTGCGACTTCTGATAAGCATTGATATATACAGGCCTGTGTAGACAAGTAGCATATATACTAGATTTTTTAGTATAGTCATCCCCATAATAGGTTTTTCTCTCTGAATTGCAGCAGATTTAAGATGAAGGAAAGAGATGGCAAATAACCACTGAATCACGTTTTGCACAACATGTAGAAATAATGCAAAAACCTATATTTGGCAGCTGTTTGTATTTTGCCAGGTTGTCAGTAAATGTTTCGCTATAGTTTTAATATCCGAAGTTGCCATAAACCTATTTCAGATGATGAATTTGCGTATATATGAGATGACGAGCTATAAAACAAGGCAAGCTGGTCTATTATTGTAGGTACACAACTACAGTGCGAGACAAAAGTTTACAAGTGCCATAATTGAAACAGAAATTTATAAAATTCGCATTTTCTATACTTCAACTAAATAATCCCTAAGGGGGATGACAAAATGACTGACCTAGGGGGAAAGGCGTTGGTTAGTTAAGTTGTGATTGACAAGAAAGGGGGAGGGGAAGTGGGAGAGTCAAGAAAAATGTCCGCACCGGGTGCCACCTGACCTTGCTACGCCACTGTGTATATGAGGAGATAACCTTATATTAATTTTAATTTATTCTTATGTTTAATAAATGACAGCAGCTTAAGGTTTTCCTTATTACAACATTGTACAATAAACGTGTTTTAGAAACGTTTATAATGGCGTTGAGAAATAAGAAATGAAGTTGTAAAAAAGGTCAACCTAAATTACGTCAACTTCATTCCATAATAGCTATAAAACACAATTAATTTACTGAAGAGTCTTAAGTACATACCGGTATTTTTTCTATTTTTTTCAATTTTTCTAATACTAACTCAACAAAAAATATTTAGGCCAACGTTAAAAATCAACAAACAAACAAACAAAAAATATTTAGGACAGGGGGAAACTTTTCACAATCAATCACCCTGGTATGAAATTTATTCCCCATATATATATATAAAAACTATATGTATAAAACTATATATACTTTTAGTTCTGACAATCGAGTATGAACGATAAATAGTACATTTGTTTTAATCCCAGCGCAGAAAACATTAAAACTTGAGAATTCCTTAGTAAATATCAAATATGACAGCAAACATTAATCTTTATGAAAAATTACCCGGTTATGAAATCTTTGTATTATGGAGCACGTGTCAGTTATATTGAATTTTTTTCTTTTTAAGTCTAGCCTACCGAATAAATTGTGCTGTTGCCCAGAAGTGTTTTACGAAATGTAGATAGATAATTTGTTGAGCATAAATTATACTGAAATGTTATATTTTAGCTAAATGCTTCCCTATTCACCACTGAACAGTATATTCACAAATTCGTACATTAAACACGTCAAGTATATAGTATATTCAGTATGTAGCGAATATATGTGTATATATAAATTATTCGATTAAATAATGCCTAATTCTGTTATTCAATATTTTCGAAATGCTAGTCTGACTTTAGGCGATAGGTTTAAATATAAATGCGCATATTCAATCAATATACCGATATTCCTGATTACACATTATAAGTCGCAGGTTCTGAATAAACCTCCATAATATGCACTTAGAATGCGTTTTCTAAGGGTAATAAAATCCAATGCATTAGGAAAGAGGTGAAATTCATATCTAAAAAATAATTGCTGATAATACACGCCTGAGGATCATTTTGGAATTGTTTTCTTCATGGCAAATTACTAAAAAAAATTTTTGTAGAATGTGTTACCATGGCGATAACATTGAATATTAAGACTTTTTACTATGAAACCATACTGCTTTTCAGTTTTTTTTTCACATTTCACCATTCTACAAAATTACGGTATGCTCTGATCTGTTTTCAAGTAAAATGTACAGAAAACATGGAATTGCCACATACGAAATTTTATCATGGCATCATAGTCTGCAAGATCGTATTTGTGTATCAGTGTATAAGTTTCATGAAGCTTCATGTACAAAAATAACCACTCTAGCCATAGTTAAAATCTCCAATCAAATACTCTGAGAGCATGTTCACAGACAATCTATAATACGAGGAAGAAATCTCTTAAAGCATAATGCAGCCAGTCATATTTTCACTACTTAAGATTTCATTTCTGAATTACAGTTATTATTATTTTCAAATAGAAATTAAGTAAGGCATATTGTCATATCTAGAAGAAGAAAAAAATCAATTTCATGTGTTCCCTTTGTTTCATTTATTTCTCATTTTCTTTTGATGCGTATATGCATACATAATGTTTCTATATCAAGATATCAAGATTGGTCCTTTTATGATGTTACTTCCTGTCTTTCATGATCTGTCGCAGTAATTTTGAACTTAACGTACTGCGCAGCATCATTTTTTATCAATCAGTCGCTAACACATATACTAAAATTGCGAACCGATTGCGAGCGAAGATGCATTGATTGCCAATGAGATAGCGTAAATGAAGATAGCAGAAAATAATGCAAAGAATGGCAGATTGCCAGAACAACTCAAGGGAAAAAAGTTGGATGCATTTTCTGCAGACAAGCTTTGGCCTTGATACAAATTTAGACCAATATTCGGAAGCCAAATGCCATCGTTTTACTGTTTCTGTTATCTTTTTCAATGGTTAAATTAAAGTTGCTACTTTTGGTGTTTTGTGTTTCCTCTTTGTGTCAACACTGCACAAATTATTGTTTAAATTCTTCGAAATGCTTCACTGGAATGCAGAGGTGTAAGCAGTGTTTGCCGGATTATAAGGGGCTAACTTTGAATTAATAGATTTGTAACACAGGAAGACAAATTGATTTGTGTTTTTTGTTCATACTTTTTAAGGGAATTAAGAAAGTTAGAAATTCTAAATCATCTATGTCAAAGGTATTTTGAGCCATAGCAATTGTTTAATTAAGAAATTTTGTAATTTTTATTTTCATCCATTATTGTACACGTTTTTCACATATAACACTGCAGTTTATGTAAATCATCTGGTTCGAATCGAACCTACCATTTTACTGATTATTAACGGTCCACTTTTTACGAATATCGCCAATTAGTGAGCTAGATATACAGTACAAAACCATATCTTAATACACATATACACAAATTGTAAACTTGTCAAATTGACAACGAATTGCCTTGTGCCAAAAAACCTTGAGCTCAGAAAAGCATCTTTAGTTAACCAAACACATCCATCAAGGATGTCGCGTCATCGCCATTCATAATACGGAGCTTTGCACATGGTAGCTTTTTAGTCACAAAAATTATACTTGCAATCATTATTTAAAAATAACATTCCTAGTTCGTCAATGCCATATGTACGTGTAGTCAGAAAACGTTTGCTTACATGAATTTCGAGCATATTACTAAACTAAGTTTTGAGAAAAACATTTATAAATTACAATAATTAAATCATCGAATACAAATTAATTTCTAGGAAAATCCATCACCTGATATACATATTCATACAGTACACCATAAAATGCAATATTGATATCAATAAAATGCAACAAAAAAAAAACCGGTTGGGCTAGGTCATTGAAACGGCCTCAAGTATTTTAAGAACGCAGGACTACATGAATCATGATTATAATTTAATTACTGTTAACTTTTTTCTGTATTACTACTTGGATTTAAACTTGAAACTCAAATCTCTAGCCTAGTATGCTGACAACACAGCTCAAAAATAACTTTACCAAATTTCTTCAATTGGATTAAAGTACAATTTTCATTTTCTAGAAAACCATGCCCGAGTAGGAACACGTTTACGCGATGATAGTACTAAAATCGACTTAACCATGGTTATAAAACCTGTCTGGTTGCTATTTACTGTACATACGTGTATACTTATGAATATTAAAGCCGTACACGAGTATAATATACTGGTGATTTCATGTATTTGCTAAAGTGCTGTTAAATAAAAATGAACGTAAAGCACGTAGTCCGACTTAAATTGTCATTTTTTTTTAATTCTGAAGAGTTTTCTGAAGTACTTCCTAACGTCTGAAAAAAATATCTAGTAGTATGGATACTGTAGACCTAATGTGTCCCAGGTGCAAAAGCTTTCCTGTAAAAACAGTAAGTTTGAAAAGTTTATACAAATTGTTTTATTCAGCATAGAGTATAGCTGAGGCCTAGTGCTCATAAAGCTTATGCTTTGTAAGGTCCAACTTGCTAATACTGCTCGTAAAAAGAGGAAAAAATCCAGTTAGGGCCTTGCACATAGTGCTCTTTAACATCTCTGAGGGAAAAAATGGCACCAAATTGTTACTGGGGATTGTGAGCTGGGTTTTAGAGTGAGAAACGCTGTAATTCTCTGCTGAAATGGCCTTAGACACACGATGTCATTTGGTGTTGCGGCCCCATATGGATTTAAAAAAAATAAAATAAAAAATTCGAGGATCTCAGCACGTGGTTTGGGCATTGTATGATATTCATTTAAGGTGGCCAGTGGTCAAGTTGTCTTGAATATATCACATCTTGTGCGACCATCAGGAGGCATTGATTTTTTTTTTTACTAGCCTTATTGCAGTATTTTCTGTAAGTACGTGGGATAACCTTCTTTCATCAAAAATGCGATGCAGTTGGCCTAGCGTGTCCTCAAATGAGCCATGGGTTCTCACCGTGTATCGACATTTTGTTGGAGACGAAAATTAAATCTAATAAGTCAAAATTGTGCTTGGAATCAGCAATGGACTGTCAAGCAATCACGATGTCGATGGTATGGTCAAAACGTGATTTTATTTTTATTTACCGGTATATGAATGCATTTATCACGTGACTGAACAACATAATGTTTGAGATGATCATCTAAGAAATGGCGAAAATATGTATGAGTAATGAAGTACTAGATATCACGTGTTGCTGGCTTTAGGGTAGTCATGTGATGCCTTTCCTTGGAATTGTAACTCTTCAAAGTAGTATATTGTAAATCGGTTTAAGAGATTAATTTGAACTTAGAACATGTAGCGTTGGCATATCAACCAAAACCTGTCAATAGCACACTGCACTTGCTGGAGTGTTTCTTTACCAAAGTGATAAGACTACTATCGAATTCAAAACCCAATGTTTGACGTAGTCAGGTATTACTTTTTATATACCGGTATAAGAGTATCATTTTCTAGACATGATACGAATGAATATTCTGTGAAAAGTCTGTATGTACTTGCTGTACTAATAATTGAAAATGTTTGTCTGTCAGGCGTATTCTATGAGAATATTAAGGGCATTTTATTCAGGTTTATAAAGGTGATGATAGATTTAACGGCCGATTAAGAAATTATCCATAGTGAACCCCACGAAAAATTGTCATCGAGGTTTAATTGCAAGTGTTTAATTCACTTACCTGATATGACTACCCTCTTGACTGTGATTTTATGGGCATTTTCATTTAGTTTTTTAAAAGTGACCATAGTTTTGGAATTGGATATAGCTGTCGATTAAGTGAATGCCTAGCTGTTGTGAAGCTTACCAAAAAATAGTTTATATATAGTTTAATGGCAAGAGGATCAAAGTGACCTAATATGACGACCCTTAGTAGTAAGAAACACCCATACTGCGTCAGTGGGTGGCGCAGTTGGGGAGAAGGGATAATGAATAGCCCCTGGCTATTCCCCCACCCCAATAAAGTAGGGGGAAAAACACCCCGGCTGCGTCACCCACTTACGCAGTATGGGTGTTTCTTACTACTACCCTCTTTTCTGTAATTTTAAGGACAATTTTCTTTATGAACAATATGTTAAAAATGTGAATAACATTTCAGTAGATTACAAAATAATATATTTAAATGTGCATTTTTTCGCCCAAAAATGAATTGTACCACTCTTTCACTTAGTTTTTAAAAAATCTATTTATTTCTATAAAATTTAAAAAATAGCCTTGTACAGTAATTGTGTGTGAACCTCTTTTGTATCCTGGCAACCAATATTTTTAGAACTAGTCAGTCACTGCAAGTGATCTAAAAAGCTGCAGTATGTTTCTGTATTAAGGGATCTTAAAAGGGCACAAAACCTTAAAACTCAAGGCTGGAAAGTCATGGTTTTTATTAACATTAATTAAATCTATGTCATAGTGCTACATCCGCATCCTCAGAGAATTGCACGATGAAAAACATAATCCTACGTGACATCAGGGTCATTTCTGTCTGCCATAGAGATAGTAGTGCTAATGGAGAGAAGCTTTTCTTCCCTGTTTTCATATATGAAGCCACATAAGAGACAAATCAATACAAATTGAAGCCTGATTGGATCATGTTATCGAAGAAAGCAAATGGGAAGATTAAATAGAAATCGCATAACGGGAACAAATATTTGCTTGACTAGTGCTTTCATTTTTCTCCCGAAACGTCTTCTTGTGATAGAAGATATGCGGTATTTTTGTACCAAAACATGCTTGTCTAATTAGATTAGATCCAGAATAACGCTAATATTATAATGGAATCATCATGCATATCTCCAGAGAAGAGAAACAAGCACTACCGAAGATATATTGTTGAAGAGCAGTGAAATAAAGCCGAAATTGCTCCAACTAATTGGATTCTGGACACACATCTTCTATCCTAAGTGAAAATTAGACTCTTTTGATTACACTTCTCATATTTTTATAGCACGCCACATTCTCTCGTTTTTGGCACGACACCATTTACTGCTGCAGAAGAACTTAACCTAACTACCAACATGCTTCATTAATTATTCCTAACGTTGCAGGAATGCGCATTTACTAGTTTTCGCCAAGCTTGCACTAGTGAGCTAGTGATAAATTTCAAGAGGCCGGTCCAAGGGGTGCTGTTATTGTTTGCTCCGTACCTGGTTTCATTTAACGTGAATTTCAACAGGTTTTCCCCGGTTGCAAGTGCTGTTGGCCTTGTTGAACAGGTGTAGGAACTGGTAGCCTAGTTTTCAAGGTTTCCTGATGCTTTAAGAATGAAATCACACGTCATGTTTGACATTGTATAGATAGTATAATACTGAAGTTGAAGATATTAAATCGAATATCTTAAAGCTGAAAGATTAATGAAAGGATTTTTTAAACTAATAACTTTCTCTTCATTCATGTATTCTACACCATGACGAAATAGGAAGCTTATTTTAATTTGTCTTTCCTGTTCATTCCTGTAACTTTCACAGATAATTTACTGAAATTTGCATATCAGATCATTTAAAAAAGATGTATTAAAATTAAGTAGGATAAGGGGCCATTCAAAAAGGACGTCCTCAAGAGGGGGTAAAATAGGGGTGGACAGAGGGAGGGTGAAAGCTATTATGTATGTCCACTATAATGATGGTATTTTTCAGTTTTTTGATTTTCTGTTTAATTGAGTTTTAAGATCGGTGAAAGGGGTAATGGACACCAGAAGACATGTGCCCGCCCCTAGTCCCAAATGTACTAAATGTTTAAAACCTCGGGAAAGTCGGAAATTATTCGTAACTTTATGTTAAACACAAATTTTATTCTGGAATTTCCCTTAGAGGGCAGGGAATTTCCGTTAATCAGAAAAATCTGGAAAAATGTCGTGGAATTAGTAGCGAGTAGTATACATGCATTTTGATGTGACATACTATCTGCTAAAATAGTGTTTTGAATTAAATTTAGTTTCGGCCAAGTTTCTTTCAAAAATAGTACAAGTTCTTAAATGTGTTTTAATGTTTAATATTAGCAATCCAGGCGAATTTAATAAAAGCTAATAAATGCATTTTATATGAATATTTTACACTCCGCTGGATGGTGACATCTGAGCCTTGTCGCAGTTTTTGAAGTTTTTTGGAATATTCAAAGGTGAATGTAGGCGACACGTGAATTTGAATTTACCATGTGTAGTGATTTACATGTATATTATATTATCGATCTGGAATTTCATGCTAGTACACGAATTATAATGATACATGAGAGGAAAAATTTATCAATGTCACTTTGAGAATTAACACATAGGGGTTTCGAGTGACACACAATTTGGATAATGGGCTTATTAACTACCTGCTCCATGCTGCGAAATGCCATTATCATAAAGTTGATATCTTTCAACACCATATTAAACTTGTAATGGCTTTTTATAACATACTCATTTCGAAATGCAATGGTTGAAATGGGTATAAAAATGTTCGTGTATTCATTTTTATCAAATCAATACCTGAAAAAAGAGGTTTTTTACATTATCCATTACTTACCATTAATTTATACTACATGTGTTAACCTTTTTTTTGTAATCGCGTTAACCTAAATTATAAATTTTCCACAAGGATCAATGGTGCAATATAATTACATCATTTTTATTTGTCTTGACATTTGCTTATTTTTAAGTTTCTTAACTTAATTAGTTGATGCCCCAACTTACTAACAATCTAAACTAGTCGATGTTTCCATATTCTCAAATACTCTAATAACTCCCACTTCTAAAAGCGTTCATAAGTTTTTCAAATACAGTTGAACCTGCCTATCTCGAATTCCATGGGAAGGATTAAAATTTCGAGATAAGCAGGTTGAAATGTCTATTGTATAGAATTTTTTCCATTATTGATTATGTATATATATTAAAAGAAAATACCTTTACGAACGACATTTTTTTTATGAAGTTCAAGGAATACGTAACACGTGTTTCCAGTACATACGTACATAGTTGGACAAACAAATGTTTTTGTGTGCTAGTATCTATTGAAGGAACACCGATTTTTGAAATTGAGGCTAGTTTGAAATTCGAGAAATAGAGGTTTTGGAAAAACATATTTCGAGATAATATACATGGAAAATACACTAAATTTAGATTGTAAATATAGGGAATTCCAGAAATTTCGAGATAATACAGGGTTTCGAGGTAGACAGGTTCGACTGTATCTACTTTCACTGCTGCATTTTTGTTTTGTAAACTCGTTTTCATTTTCTAAATGGAAGCAACCCTAAATTATATTTCCTATAAGCCCCTTGACTGTTTAAATTATTAAAGAGGTCTGCTTCAATGCTTTTATCATAGAATCTAATTCGTGTAGTGGATTTCTAGGGAAGGATCTTCCTCAGAGCAGTAACTAAACAAGCGGTTAAGGACAAAATAATGGCGTCGCATTTTCAAATTTATCCCTTGTGTTTATGTACAAACAAATCGAAGTTGACGTTACTGTAGTTTCCACTCATTTTGGATGTTGGACAAAATAAATGGGGTTTCAATGCAAGTTCTCTTCGGGAAAAAAAAAGAAGTTAAAGTTGAATTATCGGCTAGATGCCATCCACAAAGCAATTCGTGAATAATTTATTGAATACTATAGAGTTATAGCTACGAAAGTGCTGCAGTAAAAGGCCAACGGCACAATTTAAGCTAGTTTTGACTGAAAATGAGGAAAATTTTCTATAGAAATGGCTATTTTATGACAATGGGGAAAAACTCGCCATGTGATGTCTAGAAGGTCATGACCGAGTTCATGTCCAGAGGACAATGATAGCAACATGTTTACTGGTCAGCAGGTGCAATGAATGGTGTTACTTTTTTAGTAAATTGGTTTAGAATTTTAATTGCAAATGTAAATCTTGGGGTTAACAAAGATATTAATTTAACTACCTTACTTGACCGGTTACACATGTTTTTTATCACGATACGGACAATTAATACTTGTTTGCATATGCAATTTAGTATATACACTTATAAAAACCAGTTTTAAAATCACGAGATCAGTCATCTGTCCAGGGCTTTGCAATTTTTAACTAATTGACGACGCAGATCTTTGTATACAGGGAGTGTCGCATTTTGATACATCTTAATCAATAAAACTGTGTTGAAAATGTATTTCCAGTGTTACATTTCTTAAAAGTTGCGACACTATTTGGAAATATCTTGAATATTAAATTATTTCTGATAACGTCCATGATTTACTAATAACACACTTTTTCAAATGTATTACACATATATCACATAGAGAAATACAATATGTCAAAGCACATGTTGATATAAATACAACATGATACTATTGTCAAAAAGATTATTTTTAATTCAGATATATTTTCAAACGCATTTTGCACAATGTCAACGCGTATAAATATTGCATTTAACTATTTCAAAACGTGTGCAAACCACTTCAATTCGTATGATGATAAAGAATAAAACACCGTGGGTAGTGTTTATATTACTTTAGAAAAAAAAATTCTTATAGCAAAACTTGTACGATAAATATACTAAAACAAAACTTACCTACGGCTGTAGCCAGTCCCCATATCCTACAAAAAGGTGTCACAAACTCGAGAAAACGGGCGCAGTGACCGTCACTTTGATAACCCATTTTAAGGGAGGTATCAGTACCGGAACAACGAATTCAAGCACCTTTTAAGCACCGTTCAACAATGGTTGAATGACATAAGGTCCATCCATCCGATGTTGAAGAAAGCAATTCGCATTGTTTTAACCGGGTAAATCGAAGAATTAAATACCGTGACGCATAACTAAGATCTTACACGTGTAGCTTTTTTGTGTGTTTTGTTTTGCGGCAGTCAATTGCAAGCCCTTTGCAGCAACGATAGCGTTTCCTGTATTTCTGCCTCTATCCGGGGCTTTTATTGCATCCTTGCGGATTGATCGCAGCATCCATCGACGCAGTTACCCTTATGACTGCATCTGCAGCTCAGCTGTTATTTAAAGCCAGCTTAGTTTAGCCTTCAAACACTAGGCAGCAGCACTTTCTCGATACTGTGTAGTGTAGACTAGGACAATTTTTCAGCTGTACAGTGTCATAGCCCCCTATAATATAATATAGGGGGCTATGACAGTGTACATGAAGCTCGATCACCACATTGTACTATATGTTTACTCAAATTCATGCAAGGCCCTATATATTGGGGGGGGGGAGGGGAATGTTGGTGGATCTTGGGGATAGGTCTCCCGAAGTCCAAGACATTTTACATATTTCCACTCACAGCAAAATATAGAAGGGGAATACACTTTTGCATAAGTGTAATCTTTCTGCTTCAGAAATATAATTTTTTTGCATTGAAAGTGCTTCTTAGGTAAAAACGCAAACTTTCTGCATTAAAAGTGCGAATTTTTAGGTTAAAATGCAATTTCACCTGGGCCACTAATGGCCCAAAAATATATGACCAAAAAAGTCGACCAAAAGATTCTGGACCCTATCTTCATCACTCTTTCCTCCCCTTCTTCTCTCCCCCCCCCTTTTCTTCCCAAATGTGATGACATATATAGCAGCTACGTACATTTTATGTAATTTACCCAATTGAAAGGTTAGGGAACTTTTTTTCCGTTCAGGGGCTAATCAAAATGACGTCCTCAAGAAAGGGAAGGGGGGGGGAGTTTGTTGTTTAGTTGAGTTTTAAAGGTCAGTGAACGGGGGAAAGCGACATCAGAAGAAATGTATCCCCAGTCCCATTTTTAAAACCTCGGAAAAGTCGGAAATTTGGATTATTTTTGAAGGAATTTCGGGGACGTTTTAACATCAGTCGTGAGCCATTCAAAATTATCAACTTAAAATTTAGTATCAAACTTTTATTTAGGATCATTCCAGTACATCATACTTGGTGGTCAATACATCTTTTGGAAGGAATTTTCCTTCACCTCCCTTAACGAGCACCTCGCAAAACGAGTAATTCGCATAACGAGTAAGACTCCTGAATGAATAATGCTCGTTATGCGAGGTTCCAATGTATAATACACGCATGCTATTGGCTTATACACTACCAAGAGATGGTGAATTGAAATAGGAATAATTAATTACTTGGCTAACAATAACGGACTGGGTATAAACATATTTGTTGTCAGGAGACAAAGGGGGCCCACACACAACCATAAGGATATCATTTAATTTTTAAAAGAAATAAATAAAATTGTCATAAAATGCACAAGTGGAAAAAAGGTTTCAATCTACATTTTTGCAATATATATATATATATATATGTATATATATTTTTTTAATAACTACAGTATGCATATATTCTGGTTGTCAAATTTCTGGCAGCGTGCAATAGAATGATAAATGTAAATACAGCATAATAAAATTAGTTTTAAATTTTGTTTTTAATTTAAGTAATTTATAGAAATGTTTCAGGTGGCCACTTATTAGACGAGCCTTGTTCAGTCTGCCATTGTCGGCATAGTTATATGCTGTGCAATATTACCCTTGATTATAATTTTTGATAGATATTATGGATATCACGATGATTAAAAAATACTCCACCATTAGTATATACATAACTAATATTACTGTAATAACAACGGTTTTCAAACTAAATAAAAAAATCTGAAAGTATCGCAATATATGAGATTTTCTGCAAATCTTCAACCGTGTTAGAACAAATTGGGATGCAATATATACATTAAAATTAAAATTGAACAACTTAGATTAGCTTTTAAAATCGGATTAATTGGTTAATGAACTTTCATAACAGTATTTTTTTTTAATCATACGAGTACATGCCATCATCTACTATTTCTTCGAGGATAAACTATGATTTTAGTAAGATATAGATAGTATATTAGCTTAACAAAGTAGACAGTGGCACCAATTCATAAGATTAATAATTTATTTGCTCTTCAGAAGTGATGAAATACAGAATATTGGGAAAGGTATAAATAGTTTATAGATTGCCTCACATTAATCAAATGTACATTTTCACCAACGTTGTTACATATAATTTACCTTTTTGAAATTAGTAATGTCCATATGAGTTATAATGAGGATAATGGCTACTGTAATCGTTGTATGCGTTATTGTGATAGTCGTTGTTATGGTGGCCGCCATAGTTGTTATGCCCTCCATGATGTCCATTTGAATGTCCATGGTTATCTTGAATTAATGACAAGAATAGTTAGCAACTGGATTAGTGATAAGAAACAAACATAACCAACTAGGGCTGTTACCATAATATTTTCCGTGATGATCATCATGATATCCATTGTATCCTTGGTGGTTATTGTTGTGTTTTTGATTCTTGGAATTATCGTGATATTTTGAATAATGACCATATCTATGATATAAACGTATTCATTTTTAACAATACTTATCTAATCACCTATTATGAATTTTCAAGTCTCATTGAGTCATAAATTATTGTTTAGTTTCCCTTTTTCAAAAACTTACTCGTCCTTATGATATACATTTTTGAATCCATCTGTGTAATGCCCTTTATCTTGGTGCCCATTATTTCCATAATAATTTCCATGATTTCCGCTATTTCCATATTTGCTGTTTCCATGATTTCTATGGCTATTTCCATGTCCTCCATAATAATCATCATGATATCTAATTTGTAAAATAAGCAATTTTAAAACTGTTTGCAAATAAAGTATGGTTTTAATGGCAATTAATAGTAGGTGGCAATGGGCAATTTTAGCATTGTGGTTATAAAGTGCAATTTTAATTTCTGTACACTTTTTGCAATCCGGCATTAGCATGAAAAAAATGAATTAGCATGCCCAATTGCACCAATTTCAAATAAATCTACAATTACGAAAGTGATATGCTTGATAAGCTAATTTATTTACCCATGATCTCCATAGTTTCCTCCATAACTGTTATCTCCATGGCTGCCATAGTGGTTTGCTTGTCCATAGTGACCAGTGGCTGCTACATCTAAGTCTCCAGAACTTTTGTCCTCCCCGGTAATGGTGGCATTAATGTTGTTTCCTAACGCTGGATAAAATAGGTAGAGGCACACTCCCAAAATGGACATCTGAATCAAAATTAAAAATTATGACATACGTGAACTGATTTTCGCCAGAGCTAGTCTTCCTGGGCTCATAATTCACAATGACATTTTTATACATAAAAGTTGTTTCATTTCAGTTTTATGCCTTACTGGAATGAATGTGCTAGACATTAAAATGAAACATTTTCATCAAAAAATTTACGATTCTGCTTACCATTGCCTTGCAACTCAACATCATGGCTAGTATTTGATTACTGTAGTTCAAATTTCTGTTGCTGATCAGTTTGCAACTGAATTCTGAATGCTCTATCCTGGCGAAAACTTTCCTTTTATACTAATTTTGAAATTTATGAGGAAAATTATTTTATGATCAATATTAATTTGTGTAAAAAATTATATGTCATCGTCTTATTTATCAGTACAGGGCTGTCTGATCACTCGCATTTGCGAAACAATTCAAAAATTAATATCGTAAAACATTAATTAATTAAGAAGTATATTTTGGAGCATTGAACAATGGTAGGGTGTGGCATGAGATAATTCAGAGTAAACCAAGCGTATACTTAACCCTCGAATTTGTAGGTTATGATTATTAATCAGTTATTATATAACTGCTCTATATTTAAATGTAACTGTTATATACGGGCATTTGTTTATACACGGTTGATAAATACAGAAACAACTTGCATTTGAGGAAATTGAAAATGTTATGACATTTGGACAATACTTGTATCCTCTTTCACTTTACTTTTATTCTGTTGCTTTAATTATATGGTATTTAAAACTGTGGAAAATTAATATTCTAGTTTATTATTTATCATATATATATATATATATATTTTTTTTTTAATGTCTTTTACAATTTTAATGATATTCTGTATTGTGGTGACAATTTTTCTGATGTGTTGAATCTTAATAGATTTCCTGTCTGGGTGTGGACCTATGTTGAGAGGGTCTTACCGATGATTGTATGAAATGACATCTTCACTAAGACCTTTTGGTCTGCAAATGTACTCAATGAGTGTTTACAGAATTAAATAAATAAATATATTTCGTATTAGACCAAATTTTTGTAAGTTATCAGGGCCCTAACGATATTTGACCCTTAAGCCCTATTGTAATTATTATATGTACATTTCCATAATGCAAAGTACTTGTAGATCGCCATACATACTGTACATTCATCATATAGATGATAGCGTTGCATAAAAATTGCTTATCCTAGATGATACAAATTTTGTTTTTATTACTAATGCTAAACAGAAGTTTAAAATTGGGACAAAATTCAACATGGGTTTCTAACCTGAATTCTCGTGCTGCCACCTGCAGTGAGGACAAATTAACGGACATTTTTCAAACTTGTTTATTAATTTTAAAAAAATCTACCATTTCAAAGTCAAAAACGAAGAAATGATACAATTTCTGATTTATCAAGCTACTTTAAACAATTTTTATTTTTATTTAATCTCTTTTTGTTTGGCTGAAAGTGTGTTTCAAAATTTCACCCATTGATAGTGATAGGGTTGTGATCCCCCTTAAAGATGTTTAGAGGGATCATAATCCTATCCTTTTCAATAGGTCGGGTTTACGAAGATACTCACAGTTGAATGAGGGAGGTTTGGGTAAGGGTGAGAATTGTTTTTAATGGCTTGATGGATCAGCAAGGGCATCCGCTTGTCGTTTTTCATTTTGAAATGGTAGATTTTTAAAAATTAATGTACAAGTTTGAAAAATGTCCGTTATTTTGCACACGCTGCCAGCAGGTGGCAGCATGACATATTCAAGTTGTAAGTGCAAAAATTCAAATAATTTAATTTAAAAAATGTACTATTTTAAAATAAAAAATGACAAGCGAAGCCCCTTGCTGATTTATTAAGTTATTTTAAACAATTTTTATTTTTATTTAATCTTTTTTTGTTTGACTGTGAGTGTCTTGGCAAATTTACCCATTGAAAGGTATAGGGTTGTAATCCCCCTTAACTTGAAGATTAAGCATAAAGCAACTAGTATAAATTCGATTCACTAAATGAAGAAAATGACGAGATATTCAGGCAACTAGAGATTGCACATACGAAATTCATACTTTTATTGACACTCGGCAAAAATATTTTTATATGTAATAACTAAATTAAATATTATACAAATATGCAGTATTAACAACAAATATACAGAGTATATAAAGGAAAAATTTTATCAACACTGTTGGGCAGTGAGTTTTTTATCTCTATAAGAAAAAATCACCAGGCACTTTGTCACAGCATATTGCGATGAATATCAAACTACAGTATTAAAAACTCCATTTATTATACATGTACATATTGCAAATGTCCATTTTACTATTCATCTATTATTATTTCTTCTTTCAAAATTGTTGTACGAATACCCTGATGGAAGGCGCTCTTTTTTCTCATTTTCGTTGCCTTTGCCTTTATTAATAATTTCTTGCTGTACTCGAAAGTCTGCAAAAAAATCGATTTACAAGCTTCAACGTTATCTGTTTTATGACCCAACAATTTTAACATGTACAAATGTACAATTTCACACATTCCAACTGCACAACCCGTCAGTCGGGATAACTAAGTTGGGAGGGAGTGTGCAAATGTTCCAACCCCATCCCCCGGCCGTTAGTGTTTCATAATTGTTGACTATGGCCTCGAATCAGAAGGTGTTCTGTAAGTTGTTCCAGCCATAGAGTGGTAGAGTTGGATGGTGTAAATGTATCTTTAACTAACCAGTAAACTTTGAACTAGATTTTACTCGTTCACCAATAGCTGCATATGATGCTGGGTAACTCCTTATGGTGTCCACCTGCTGAGAAAAGATTTAAAAAAATTAGTAATGCAATATTATTTAAATTGAGCAATATTTCAAAGATTTTGAGGAATTTGTTGGCACTTACTGCACTAAATAGGCGGTTAGTTCTTGTGTTGACTTTGGAAATTTGAGAATTAGAGTAGCTACCAGCATTTGAACGCATTTTACTTGTATCTCTTGTTACTCCTCTTTTATTAGACGATCCCGACAGCATTCTAATTATAGCTGAGCATGTTGGTTTTAATTTCTTAAATAAAAACATTTTAAATAATCAGCGCTTAACACCTTTGGCAGCTACAGTTCCTTTTACTTGTCGTTTATACACTGGCGATTTCTTCTAGGCAATTTTTTAATCATCAAAATGGAAAGCGTTATTTGCATTGTAACCTTGTGTACTGGTGATTTCTAAAAGTTGTCAGCTTCAATGAAATCCATGTTGTACTGCAAGCTTACAGCAATTCTGTAATCGCCATTGCGCGTCTAACAAAAACGACAAGCAATTTCGGGATGATTAAATAAGTTTAATCACCCACGAAAAAAATTGCCAGTTTAATGCGATTTCGTTGAGGATCAAAATGGCACACACAACTAAGCATTTATTGTCACTTAATAAGCATCTTAAGTAAATACTTTAAATGATGTTGAACAGTGCTCAAAAATGCAAAACTCCCATAACTATCATACATACTTGTACTGAAGTTACCATTGGTGAAGAGGCAGTTTGCAATCCACTTTCAATTGGTGGTAATGGAAAATGTCTTCCCCAAGCTTGAGGAGAAATTGGTGATGGAGGTGCCAGTGTTACTGGCGGTTTCCAGTTATCTTGGGTTACCAAAGCCATACTGCTCAACTGTATTTGAAAACATTTGAATGTTTCATCTGCAACATTTTTTACAAAAACATTTCATATCAATAAAAAAACGAGTACTGTGTACCGGTATAGACGTTCTTACAGAACGTTCAAGTGGAGCTAATCTCCCTCTGGTGCTTTTATTTATTCCACGGGGCGATGATGAAAGGCGAGCTCCGACCATTGCTGGTGGTGCCGATGTTTGGGTCACACTTCGACTACTGAAAACCATAGAGACTTTAATGTAGACCTATGCCAAATGGAAGATGGAGTGTTTACTGAGATATACAATTTATCTTGTATACATACTTCTTGTCAACACTCCTACTCAGCAGTGTTTTGCTAGAGATAGTAAGTAAACCTTGTAAATCTGCAAAACCCTGCAATGAGAATATAAATAAGTAATACATTTGTTGAAGTTGTTGGATCTAATTACAGGGTATGATCAAAGTGAATGCCAACCTGATTGCACAAATGTGCTGTGGGAAGTCTGACTGGAGATGATTCTGCCAGCATGTAGTTGTCTGGCAGTTTATTTGATGCATATGCATCATAGTTCTTGTATTTAGTGCCTGATTGAAAGTAAGCAAGTCTTAAATTTGAAAACTTATATTCATATGAAGAAAAACGGTAAAAGATGTAAGTATTGCGAGTCGACAGGAATTACATTGTGAGCATCACCTTAGAGCAGTGTTTTTCAACCCTTTTCATCTCGTGACATACAAAATGGTGCTCAGATTCTCGTGCCACACCAAATAACGGACCAAAATTGTCAAGGGACACTAAACATTTTTTTAAGGAGAGATTTTCTTCAATTGTCTTAATGAAATATGGAAAAATCACGTTTTAAACAAAATGATTTTCTAAATGATAAATACTAATGTTTACTATTTCCAAGGTAAATTGTCCACGCTTCCACTAACTTCGGCTGCTCACCTGCAGAACCATCACGACACACTAACGTGCTGTGCAATGTTTGAAAAACACTGTCTTAGAAGAAAAACTAATTTTTTTTTTTTTTCGTAAAAGAACTATACAATGTTTCATGCCTATTTCAAGCGTTTGCGAACTTTAATTGATATCAGCAAATTTGATATTGTGGACTGAGCCTCCTTTGGGTAACGGAAAACTTGGATAATATGGATTAAGCATGAATGTTACTAATATTGCCACTTTTTATTTTTTAATCAGGTTAAAACTTATGTGACATCTTGCGGGGTTTTTTTTTGTAGAAAATTACATAATTTAACAGCTCGGACAATATGGGTTCTATTGTATTTTACCTGAAATGGTACATTTTGTGAGCATTAAATAGAAAATATTTCACTGATCCTTTTGATTTGACTTTAAAGTGCAGCTATAGTCTGTTAATATACACGCTGATATCACGTTAAAAATACAAACCTTGTGATGCCATACTGATGTACTTTACTAATAAAGGTCGAAGGCAAGATATAGTTTCACTCCAAATATCTTTAATGAGCCTATCCATAATGTGTTGTTTCAGCTGAATTTCAACATCACTATGCGATTGAATTTCATCTGTCAAATAGTTGAGTGGCTTTTCATCACTAGTGAATAACAAACATCATGTGCATAAAGAAAGAAAAAAATCTTAGCCAACGTTTGTAAAAATTGTCATGACAATGTTGGAAACGAACTGAAATTACATTATGACAATTTACAACATAGGTTTACCTATAATCAACTGCTATGAGCTCTTCATATTCCCCTTGCTGCTCTATTATTTCCTCGTAAGTGGTACCAATACTGTTGCAAGTGTCTCCTGCATTACTATCCAAGGCTGGCATGACAAACGGTTCCAAAGACATTCCCCGTACCATCAAGCTATTACGCAAAGTGAAAGTTAGACATGATGGTCAAAAAAGTTGATTCCAGATTTAAAATTTCTGAAACTCATTTACTTCAATCCTTCCTCTGATTTTCCACTGTTTGCTCTTTTATGATTCTCGTAGGATACTTTGGGGCGGTCATTGGTTTGGTTTAGTGTAAAAGGTACAGCAGTTGCGGTACCAAAACCAGTCATCTGTTCATTTTCAATACTGAGCTTTGTTCCATTAATTCTATTTAATAGTAGGCAATTGTCGTTTTAGAAATGCATTTGCTGCATAAATCAATAACTGATACACTGTGTTTTGCACCTTAAATGCGGAAAAGTGAGCCTCCAGTAGTAGCATTCATTGTGAAGATCCTTACATTCTTTTGGCAAATCGATTCCTTCATAAAGCAGGGAGTCGATAGCATCAAATAATTCTTGAACCTTCTGAGCAGTTTCTTCTTCATAAACCTATAGCATGATTACAATAAAATTTACATAAAACCACAATTTTGTATTTGGATTAAGTTTCTTACATCGTCGGTCCATGATGAAGCACTAGATAAGCTCCTTGAAGTATAAGATTGAGAAACAATTGTTTCCGTCTCCGAAGATTCGCTATTTACAGACACTGGCGAGCTCCTGCAGCATAGATAAATATTAAGGTTGTATTGATGATATTCAACGTAATTTACATCAGCTCTGTTTGATTGTTACCTTCCAAACAAGCTTGGTGGCACTTTCTGTTGCATGAGTGACACCGCTGGTACATGCGTCCGTTGCTGATCTAAACTCTGTCCTGGTCCTTCGGGTGGAGGATGATGTTGTAAAATCGACTTCTCGATTTCATCTCTAAACGAGCATATTTTTAAATGAATTAGTGAAATGACAAGCGATACCGCGGCGAAACATTGCCCCATATGTGATAATTTTGTTTTATGTACTGATGAATTTGAGAAATCTTGTATAGATTTATAACTACACAAAAATGTGTTTTCTAATGGGCTATGTAAACTTAATGTCATTATGTTCTTATATGCATAGTCATTAAACTATGCAGTCTTGGCCGGTCATAAGGGAGTAAGCTGGGATTTGGGTAATGGTTGAATTTCATGGCTAGTGATCACGAATATATGTGGAAGACCACGTAGGGCTATCAACTTTGGCACTGCTTGACACCTTTCTGGCAAACTATAGATTAACGATTGCAATGTTCAATTATTAATGTCTAGAAAACATTGAATTGCCTAGAAATGTGTAAAAAGATGTGCATTCAACTGACAGCTTAAATTCCCCATAGAAGATTACTTCAATCACGAAATGCAAGTTTTTTGTAGTGAACCACTTATGGTCACGTCAGTAATGAATCAATATACACTACTTACATTTCATGTCTTCGTCGGCCCATATCTCGTTTCGTCATTTTCCTTGACATCAACTTGATAAAACTGGTGTATAATACGTCTACAAACCTGTTTGTTTACAAGTTTAGTAACGGTAGAGCAATGCATTTGTCAGAGATTAAATGCTGGCAGATGGTTCGTTCGTCCTTGTAAGACAGGACAGGATATTTAGGATATCCCCTTAGTCGGGCTTTATCCCGTTCCACTTTCCTAAATTCATTCTATCTTGATAAACACAGACAAATATTATTCACTCCAAGATCAAAGAATCTCATCGACGCGTATCCATAGCAACCACTTGAATCTAGCAACCCAGGTTGCACAAGCGTCATAAGTGATAAGTAGGGTGCCACGAAAGTAATGGTAGTCTAGCCTTCATAGGGGCCATTCAAAAAGGTCATCCCTAAAATTTCTTCAATAATGTACCCCCTACCCCCTGTCCACACGGTACCCTACTTTTTTTTTTTTTTTTTTTTTTTTTTTTTTTTTTTTTTTTTTAAAATAGGTTTCTATAAAAGTTGTTGGATCATATATTCAAAACCCATCCATCAATATCTAAGCACCTGTCTCGCTACCAATATTCCAGGACATTGATTTTTCCAGATTTTTCCGAAATTTCCTGATCTCGCGAAAGAAAATTCCAGCATACAATTTATGTTTAACATAAAGTTAGGCAAAATTCCTGATTTTTCCCTAGGTTTTAAAAATTCAAGAACAATTTGGACTGCGGACACATTTCTTCTGGTATCCTTTTTTCCCTTTTACTGACTTTCGATCAAAACTCAATTAAACAGAAAATTCAAAAAATTGAAAAATACCATCTTTAGTAGACTGTTTTCTTTAGTTTTCTGTTTAATTGAGTTTTAATTAAGTAAGGGGGATCGAGTAAAGGGATGTAAATTTCAGGTTGAATTTCGGGGACGTCCTTTTTGAATGGCCCCTTACTGTATTATGATTTTATGAACATGTCTTATAATGAAACTTAACAATGAAAGTAATACTTGCAGGAGAATTAAAGGGTATAGTTTAATCTCCTGCAAGTATACAGTATACATATATGTGTACTGTAATCTTGTTTCCGTGTAATGGCGTTCAGCGCCAAATTTAAAAATCAAGCTGGCTGCCATGTCCCCGTTTGTTCATGAAATATAAATTGAAATATTTTTAAACGAAGTGGCGCACTGGGTCTAAAAATATTGGTTACCAGGAGACAATGGGGCTCACCCATAACTATTAGGCTATTTTTATTTTTATAACAACGGTCCACTTGTCATATATTGGGGGCCATGCATAAATGATGTCACGCCCCACGTAGCACAAACCGACGTGAAGACGCCGTAAAGACGTCGTAAAATGCGTCTGACCGACGTCGCGTTTTCCCAAATACGACGTCGTACATTAGTCTAAATCGCC
>JAQGBW010001828.1:0-23028 GCA_034698625.1 Julus scanicus | reverse complement strand
CTGTCTTAAATTTAAGAACTATCTTAAATTAAGATGCTGGTTACCACTTTAATACATTTAAAACGTCTAAATTTAAGGCTCTGATTTTACAGTGTGGACAGGGGGTGGGGGAGGTCAATTTTTGAAGGAATTTATGTAACGTCCTTTTTGAATGGCCCCTTTATAGTTTATGGGATCCTCGTTACATGCCCCTATCTGATAACTACAGTTTGTCCAACTATAATGTGGAGTATCTTTAAGTCTACATGTAGTGTAAGTTCCAGGAAAAGTTAATTTTCAAATACATTTTTTTTAGTTCTGACATGACACTTGAAGCATCGTGTACAAATAAGCTATTAAACGCTGGACTTTGCTACAAAGTTTTCTCTGTCAATTACCGCACTTGTTTAAATGCTTGTCTAACATAAACGGGTGACCTATACATTGCAAAACATGCATTTTTACAGATTTTTCTGTAAAGGTTATACAGTAGGCCATCGATAATGTTCGAGGAAAAACATGATGCAGTTTTTTTCAGTAATAGAATAACTTCATAGTAAATAGTATATGCGTTATTTGAAACCTTTGATAGCCTTTCGTGTTGTTTTATCGCCACATGTCAAAATGAAGCATGTGGGCGCCACATATTTTGTAATTTTAAAACAAAAAAAAAGAAAAAACGAAAACATGGTCGAATAGGACCTCGTTCAGAACTCAACAAGGACATTGGCAAAGAAAAAATAATTGACTTGGCCTAGAATTCTTTCAAAAAACTGCAGAATTTGGGCAGATTCCTGATGCAAACCTATCAAATCTGTACACTCTGGAATTACAGTACAACCTTACAGAATTTCATGGCAGCAAAAACGATAAAGTGGTCATTAAAGTTTTACTTTTATCGGGAACTCAAGACCTGGTTTCTTAATTTAGCAAACCTCTTTTACCGATATATCCGATGTCAAAATAAGCGATATAAAAATTGAACACAAGTCACGGCCGAGCTATTACAATATTGCGCAGTTTCCTGTTCAGTGAAAAACTACATAATTAACTGACTAAAAAAAATTCTTTGGAAAAACAACGTGTAGTCGATTGTGTCCAACTGTTACATATAAAACGGTGGTTAGTCAGCAATTTCCATTGTCATTTTCCACAAAATAAAACTAATCGTAGATTAAATTAAACGGACTATGGTGCATGGGCCATCAACGAGGCAATCCTTATTGTTTCATCATGTTCGGGGAAAGAACCCCTTTGGTTCCCATGTCAATCACGAACTAACCTCATATTGTAACAATTCGCCAAAGTACAATTGGCTCCCCAAAGTGCGACAAAAAAACTGTTTTACTCGACTTGTTCTTTTAAGAGAAAAAAAAAAATATATCTCGTCTAACCTTGACGCTATATTCTGTCCAAAAACGTGTCACGTGATGCGTGCCAAATTTTGAGGACCAAATTTGTATGCCAACAACAGCTCACTCACAAACCTCCTACCTTAAAACTTCATGTTATTGTAGCGTGACTAAATGTCTTAATTAGTAAATATGTTCACCAGTTTATCATGAATTTGTTACGCAAAATGCGTGTTAACACGAGACATTAAAATTGACTGATGCAATTTTTGTTTAACAAACATTTGAACGTAAACTTGTTAATTTTGTATACTTTAGTCGCTAAGTTTTAGTGTTTAGACAAGTGTAAATCTTCGAATGCCTAGTACACACCAGATGAATCACGAAACTGAAACAGGGTTTTGCAAATATGTCTGTGATATGTGGATGCTCACCAGATTTCTGCGACCAAGTTTCATGAAACTTGGCCAAAACAACATGTTTCTGTGAAACATTTTGGTGATCGCTCTAGAGGTGGTGAAGATCAAAGGAAATCAATGAAACATTGTTTCATGGTTAAGGCGCTCCTACCAAGGCCGTTATACTCCACGTGCAACGAGGCAAATATTGTTTTTTTGTGTTCACCTTAGTATAAACGTCGTCTGCAATGAAGTGCGTAGACAAACCTTGATCAGCAAACAGTTCCTGTGTAGACAACCACATTTGGACAAACCTGTTTCTGGAAATAAGTTCACGAAGCCACGATTTAACATATTGGTTTGCAGAAACTTTATTTTAGTTTCGTGTTTCATATAGTGTGTACTAAGCAAAATAGATTAGAATAGATTAGAGTTATTCCTTCGGAATGGAGAGTCAAAAATTAGACCAATGCACGTTAGTGTGCCACTCTGCGTACTCCCTTACTATTCTGTAGGGTTACAGTTGTAGCGGTAGCTGCCATATGGCGTGCTTTATACCATGCTACTAGACTATACTAGTACGGTCTTCAATTCAGGGGCGATTATTAGAAAGTCTTACTTAAGTTTGAAAAATGTCCGTTAATTTGCACATTCTGCCAGCAGGTGGCAGCATAAGAAAGCAAATTAACGGACATTTTTCAAACTTGTTTATTAATTTTAAAAATTATACCATTTCAAAGTGAAAAACGAAAAAGTAATATCATTGCTGGTTTATCAAGCTATTTTAAACAATTTTTATTTTTATTTAATCACTTTTTGTTTGGCTGTGATTGTGTTTTAAAATTTCACCCATTGAAAGTGATAGGGTTGTGATTCACCTTAAGCACCAGGGTACAGGGCCAAGTGCTGGACATTGGTCGATATCATCAAGTGGAGCCCTGCACAGAGAGCTCTCCTCTTAACTGGCCGCTCCAGTATTTTATTCTGGATTCAGTCTAGTGAACCAGCCATTGCTTTAAATAAAAGGGCACTTCCTGGAGGGTTATCATAGATATTTTCTTCACAGATTTCAGGCTTGGCACTGGGTGCATGCCCTTGGAGAATATGTTTTGTCTCCAGTCTTGTAGGCTTTTCGTTTTTATTGTTTGTCCACTATATCATCCCACTCTATACAATATACGACGATAGTGTTCTGACGAGTTGCTTGAAATGCATCATAGATGGCGCTGTTCATTTTGATTTGTAATACCACAGAGAGCATCAACGTGACCAAACTATTCCTCGCCTTAAACAGGCGTATAATGGAGGAGGTTCGTGCTTAAATCCTTCATGCAAGGTTTACCAATTAAATCCGACGACTTTAGGAGCCTAAATATACCACCGGTGGCGTTCAATGCCATTTTTCCGCCAAGAAGAGCTGAGGGCCAAACATAGATTATACAGGGTGTCAACATTCGATGATAGGGCGAATTATACGCTTGAGACCTCTATTGGCACACGTAATTTTCTAATTTACGAGAAAAGATATTAGAAAAGCACGTCTCATCGTGATATCACTGCTATTAAGTGTATTTACGACCATTGCACAAATCTTTTAAAAACGCCTATAGCTACATTTTATGAGACGAGTATTTTTTTACCAGTAACTTACCTGTTATTTTGGCAAATCTTGGCATTGCATAACCTTGAATTCGCTCAATGCATAATTGGCAACCTGAGTTTGTGGGGGGAAACGAAGTAACTATAATACTTGCAGTGTTTCTACAAATGTACTTCAATGGAAAATATGATATTAAATCGTTATTAATAAGCCTTGGCCTACTTTGTCGAGCATCTTCGACATCTAGAAGTTTCATTTTGGAAAAATTTTATATCGCACTTTGCAACTTGTCAGATGGAGCTAATTCTTAGTATAGTTAACATTACCAGATAGAAATTCCTTTCGAGTTTTCTTTTTTTATCCACTAGATAGCGCAGTTTTAATGTTACATACTGTGTATTGCTGGGGCCCTAGCAGTAAAGGAAATGTTTCCGGACACTATAACTGTGATCATGGAATGGATTTCATCCTAGCTGAAAATCCAACATGAACAATTGCATAAACTTTACATAATCACAGCTACTGTTGCATATTAAACCAATTTTAACCTGGCAATAAACGTGCATCAATTAAACTAAGATTTCATTATAGTTTTTTATAAAACAATTCTGAACAATGGAAAAAAATCCTTTAAAACCCATTATGGCGATTCAACTAAATCGAAAATAATATTAAAAAGTCACACTCCCAAATGATCCCAATGTTCAAATTATGAAAATAGGCGTAAAAGTGTATGCAGATATACATTTTTCACAATGCATAGTAATAAATACATTTAAATGCCATTTTCCTAGGTGTCCTATTTTTTAAAGAATTTATAGTTGCGTTGGAGAATTTAATTTGTGGAAGAGGGTGTAACATCATCCTAAACAGTATAAATGGGATCCCACTAAACGGGTGCGTATACAACATGCAGTGAGGTTGAATTGGAGTAAAGTTCATGCACTTGTTTCTTCTTTTTATGAATGAAAACCGAAGAAAGGATCGTGTCAATGTTTACAATTTGGCTTCCTCGTTTCCATTGAAGCGAGTGGGCCCACACCGTTGACACCAAGGGGCCGCACAAGCCATAAACATGGGCGTTTTATGTGTCTGGCTTCTTCGTAAGTGTGAAATGTTAATAGCGGGCGGGTTTCGCGATTCAATTAATCCATGGAGGTCACGAGTCCAATGTCCATTCCTGGTCATCGAAAAAAGATTGTTTTCTAGGAGGAGCCCTTAGCTCAGAACACGGGGGTTGGCAAACAATGTGTAAACCTGCACAAAATCACAATGGGCTTTAGGCGATGCCGGATATGGGGAAACCTTTGACCTCGTATATGCATTTGCAGATTTTCTTTGCTACAAAGTAGTGAGAGACATCTTGGAAAATGCTTTTAAATCGATGTTTATATACATCATATTGAAAATTTTTTGAACATCATCCCATTTCGATTCTTATCGGATTAACCACCTGAAGATGCTGGACTCTTGATCTTAACTTCGTTACATTAATACTAAAGCCGGGTCTCCACCAAGACGTACATTGTACGTATACACGTTTTTACGAACATGCAAAAGAGTTTGCCCTCCATGTTTGTTTCAGCCGCCATTTTGTAAATATATGTAAATATCAAAATTGTACAGCTATTAAAGACCCGGCTTTAGAATCGTTGCATTTCTTTGTTTATAAGAAAAGGACGATTATTGCACGTCCAGATTGGGGGAAATTCACAATTTAACACTTCAGGCACAGACTCACAATAATAATTTTCCAAACAGGCCGGACGACCAACTTTTTGAAACTTTTAAAACTAAACGACAAATAAAAAGTTCAAAGTCCCTGCCTTTCGATAGAATTAGCACAAGAAGTATCATCAAAACTAAACTTTCAAATTGTGAAATTTAATTTACAACCTCATTCATTCAGCATTTGCTTCTAATACTCCTAATACAGTGCTTATCAACATTTTCCAACGAAAGGTACGCAAAATACAATTTACGCGGTACATTGAACAAGGCGCCAAAATTGTAATTGAAACATTTTTCGTTTTCGTAAAGAAAGATTTTTTGGTTTTTTCTCCACATTGACAATGTCTTGAATAAAATCTAATGTTTTAAAATTACAACTACAACTAGTATCTGGAGATCACATTTTTGTATATACTATAGGCAAAACATACGCACAATGGTTAAGAAGTGTCGACACACCCCCTTTTCTTAACTAGGAAGAAGTCCAGTGAGTGCTAACATCGTCAGTTGTTTAACACCAGCACCTTAAAACCAAGCCCCGAACCCGGCTGCCAAGTTTCCAAATACCGTAAAAAACAGGGCTTTAGCCCAGTAACCTTGAGAAAAGCCAGAAAAAGTGACGTTATTACCTTGTTTCTCGTTACGAAAAATGCTTTCGCCGGCTTCCACGGCGCAAGTAGTAAGCGTGAAGATCAGCGGGAAGACGAGAAGCAACCGCATGATAATCAAGAGGGTCGACCACCGTCAAAAAGCAAAAAAGTTCGTTTCGGCCACCCAAAAACACACGAAAAATCCCAGCTAATCCGTGTTCTCGTTTTCTTTGAAATCCAGATTATATTGGAGAAAAACCGAAACTCACTAAATGTATGTCCATTGCGAACGTTGTTCCAAAACGTACATTCCAGAGAAGGATAATCAAATTCAAACAACTATTCACCGATGATTTTCGGAGGTTTATCTTCGTGATACGAACTTGATTTTTAAGAAAAAATTTTGAAATTTTTTAAAATACGAAATGTTGAAACTTCGTCAGCTGAGCGATTCCGGAGCGGTAAAACTGAACGGCGACATGTGGGGATCGTGGTGGGTTATTGACTCTGACGTTAGCTGTAAAACTCCCTCAAATCTCCACTACTCCAATCGCGTTAGGTAAAGTAAGTAGAGAAACGAGATCCCGAATCGACAATCGGCCATAAAGACTCCTAATAACCTTTCATTCCTCGCTTGCCTTCGTTTTAAACTTCTCTGCTCCATGTCAACCTCTGCTATTCGGGCGAACCTCAACGGGGAGACAGCTTTCGGGTGGCGCCCTCTCGTGCTCTCAAAAACAACCCAGGATTTGGGGAAAGATTTTTTTCAAAGCCTTTTTCGCTTACAATCTTAACATATATTTTGAAAGTAGAGTGAACACCTGTACTGACTCTACAGACACGGAATGGATTTCAACCTAGTACCGATAAAACGTACGGTGCTCATTGGCGTGACTAAAATTTTTGGGTCCAAAAAGAACATTTATTTTGGTGCCCCATGCACTGCAACCGTAAGCCGCTACACTGCCAATTTGGAAATTACACCCAAAACCGAAAACAAAGATGTAGCACAACGTTAAAAAATCCACAAATATACTACAAATATAGAAATGGACCTATGGACTCTCGGAGAGGTCCCTAAGAATAGTTACGCCTTTGCATGGGTGGAGTGTTTTATCAACTTTATTCAGCACACAGTACACTAAATTCGACATAAATTGTCGCGGCACAACGAGTGAAAAACAGTGTTAACAAGTATAAGGAAGCCAGACATGTTTTCCCCCCTCAAAAACATTCTTTAAATAAAATCCTTTCGACCTATAGAAGGATTCTATCCAAATCAGTTTTCAACTAGTTTGAAATCCATTCCTTGACCAAAGCTAACTTTCCATTTCACCTGATACAAGCACTAGCAAACAAATATCCACAATGCACATTTTGTTTCAAAATAATTTTGGAAATCAAATACGTTTATACATGAGGAGAAAAAACAATAATGAGAGCTGCCAAATCATATTTTTGTTCAACATTTGGCAAAGTTCCAATAAGAAAATAATATTCAGTACACTTTAATGCAAGCAAAAAGTTAAAAGATATTCAGGTATGCCCGGCCCCTGCTTGAAGAAACTTTAGTTAATGTTTGCTCATGCAACATCCCATAAATTGGGAGTGAGTAAAAATAAATTTTCAGGAATATTTTGGAAACTACTTGTGATAGAGTGGCACACTACACGTATATAAACTTATTTTCCTATGGTTAAGAGGGAGATAAAAACGTGATGTGGAAATCGAAATGAGTGTACGTTCCGTTTCTTGCATTGTTTTGAATTATTGCCTTATTTACATATTTTTTTAAACAAAAAAAAAATGTGTATTATTTATTGTCTTGTTTTCGTTGCAAGAATTGGTTAATTCATGAAAGACATTCGCAAGTTCCTTATAGTGTTTTCAAACTGCCGCCTTTAAAAACGAACATTTATACGAATTAATGTATAGATATGTAAATTCAAAATATGCAAACAATGCCTAATGTTTTCAATAAGAATAGTCTGTAATACTATCATTGTAATTAATAGCAGACAACACCGTCGTGGTGCATGCTAATTCACCAAACTCGTTTGTACTACACCTTTAAAGCTATCCTGTGATAAATGATGATTGTGGAGCCAATCTTTCAACGAAAACTCACTTTCCCTTACCCAAGTGGTTCCCCATTTGCAATAAAATACACATGGAAAATTTGTTTTTGGAGTTATGCGTTTACTTACTAACTTCTGTACAATTTCAACTTCAATGTTTATACTTGCTCGTGGTCACGGAATGGATTTCAGCCAAGCTGGAAACCGATTATGATAGTTGCGCAAATGCGCATCATTGCATGCTTTTAAGATAGGATGAAATCGATTTCATGACTACAGCCTTTGTTGAGTGTCTAACAATTTGCATCTGCCTTTTTATTAACTAAGAATTCGGTATGGGGCAATTCAAAAAGGAAGTCCTCAAGGAGAGGGGTTTGCTTGCATGTGTGGAGACCATGTGGACGGGACGAGGGGGGGAGGGGGGGGGGAAAGGAAAGTCCTTATGGATGTCCACAATCAGGTACAATGGTGGTATTTTTCAGTTTTTGGATTTTCTGTTTAATTGAATTTTTCAAACCTCGAGAAAGTTGGGAACTATGCCTAAATTTGAGTAATACAACCAATTTTATGCTGGAATTTCCCTTTGAGGTCAGGAAATTTCGGTTAATCAGAAAAATCTGGAAAAATGTCATGGAATTGGTAGCGATTCGGGTGCTTGGAAATTTATAGGATGGGCCTTTGTATGTCCAACAAATTTTCAGGACACCCTACTTTTCAAAAAAATGAAGGACATCTATATAAGGGGGGTATAGGATCTGGGCTAAAATGGACACCATGTGGAATTTCGGGGACGTCCGTTTTGAATGCCCCCTATAGATGTAAACAGAGTGTTTGGTTCTACAAGATGGCCGACGAAGTTATGGAGTAGATATGGTAAGTAGTGGCATTTTTATTCTGGATTCGCACGCTTCCGTTCACTGATATTCCTTTCCAATAAATGTCTTCAGTGTCAGAAGAAGGTAAATTCAGTTTCCTTTCTCGCGCATTGTCTTTTCATAGAATTCTGTAAAAGCATTTACACACGTCCGTTGCAGCACTGTTCAAACCGAACGGATATGTGTAAATGGACCTTATAACTTTTCGTAATGTCGATGTCCAAAGTGAGTACCCCTTGCTTCAAGTAGACTGTAAATACCAACCGAAACAAAACAACAACAACAACATAAAAATGATGCCAAAATTGCATGTAGTCTTACCTTGTTTCGTGTGTTTTTCCCTTCTGTTGGCTAGTCATTCAATGGTCGTCAAACATTGAAAAACTTTGTCATGAATCATCCTCCTTTCGTTTTCCTAAGTCAAAAAAAAAAAAAGAGCTGAGAAACCAAGAAAGGCGACGGGATTCAAAGGGTTAGCTTCTGGGGTTTGCACCGAGGAAAAAAACCCAACAACAACAACAACTAACAAACACCTTAAAACCAAAAGCGGTTTAGGTACAAAGAGAGCGCGTCCAGGGGCTGGCTTTGCATGGATTACCTAAAGCATCGCCAAACATTTGTGTGTTTGACATATGGGTACCACTGACTGTGATAAATAAGGGATATGTCGGATGGCATTGGACTCCAGCAAAGATTACGAACAATTTGCATGTTAAATGAGTTGCATTGGTGAGCCGCTAATTTTTAACATTTTAAATGGATTCACGCATTTTGGTCACGAATTTCGAGGGCGCGACGGGGAGACCACGGGGCAATTACTTCTTCTACAAGTAGTCACAAAATATCGGCCTGAAGATGTTTGGGGAATTGGGATTCTAAACCACAAACGCATCTTAAGTTTTCGAAAGTTGATTTTATTAGCAGTAATCTCTGAATATGATCAGCATGGGCATCTGGACACATAAATATTTGTATAATAATTTAATTTCAAACTATACAGTGGAACCTGTCAAAATGCATCCTGTGTAAATGATAACCTCTCTAAAAGCATATAATGTGACGTGCATATAAATGTACCTGTCTAAAAGCATATTTATCACTGATCACAAGCGTATGTTTGTAGACAGGTTCTACTGTATACATAGATAATTCAATCTATTGTTTTAAACAAGACTATAAATTATGTATAAATTTCATGGATACAATCGTATAAAAAAGCATTTATACAACGGGTTTCAAGTCGGGACCAGAGAATTTTATGCTTTTAGAGAAGTTATTCAATTACACAGGATGCATTTATACAGGTTCTACAGTAGTAAAAACGATTGAAGTTTTCGATATTTTTACTTGGAACTTGGATGATTTCAGTTAACATTGCTTAATATATTAAACGGCTGTGGTTATACGGATTGGATTTCATCCTAGTTGAAAAACAACAGCTAGGATGAAAGCAATTTAACTAAAGATAAAGCCTGCAGTCATGTCAAAAGCGACATTTTCATCACTGGTTGCTATAATTTAAAACACAATATTTCAGAAACTTATTTTCCTTTTCAATCTTTTGTAAATTTATATGAAATTTTTATCTTATGTGCTCGCAAATCTTACAAAGCTATTACCGAAGGAACCACCAAGGTTTAAAGACTGTAGAGGAAGAACGCATTTCAGTAATTTTGTCCTTGTCCCAAATACCATTTATACATTTCTGATTTTCCAGCGATTGCATATATCGTACCTGGCAGTTGTTACTTTAAAATTAAAATTGCATCAGTCATTAGAAATATTTCTAAAGAATTAGGTGGCATGGTGAGGAGCACAATTTTAGAGTTGGACATCCGACAGTGAAATTCCCAAATCCTTATTCCTACCAATTCCTCATTAACTTTTTTATAACTTCAACACTTACACGAGTCTGAACTACAGCGTTACCCGTCCTTCTTCAGATTTCAAAGAAATCATTCCCTAATAAAAACATGACAAAAAAGAGGGCAAGTAATAAAACGTAGCTCATAAAATTCAAATAGTATATCATTTTATGACACGATCATTTTAAGTACAGCGTGTTGGTATTGGTAGTGGTCAGTGTGTGTGTTATTTTTTTTTCTGTCTAAAAATGTACACGTTTTCATCCATCAACATCATCATCATCATCATCATTATTATCAGCGTCACATAATCAAAAAAAATGCTACACAACGATACTAAGTAACACGAATCATTATTATGACCATACAACGAGAGCTAGTATACATCGAATGGGGAGTCACGTAGTACCTCTAAAGTCTTGTTATGGGAAAAGATGGTTTAAAATGAATGTTGCGATACCCAATAAAGAGACAAAAAAAAGGATCCGTCTCGAGTCCAATTGAAACAATGTTTCTAATGATAATAAAGGTATATAACGTCTATTTACAGTAACATTGAAGACTCGAAAAGTTCACAGAATTCGATTCGCGGCTTGAACAGGTCTCTCTCCTGATATTTACAATAAAACACATTAGCTACTAAGCAAAAACTCGGTCATTTCCTCCTCCGCAACATGCACTCGTAATTCAAAAAAGCACGAAATATTTCGAGTAACTTACAAATATTTAACAAAGAGAAGATGACACGCACGCCATTTTTCCTAACATAGTATTATAAGGGACTCGGAAGGGGAACGGCCCTAAAGGGTAACTGGTATTGTGGAACATCTACTCTGTGCCAACAAGATGGCGGCCGCCCCAACCCTGTGATAGAATCAATGTCCTGTATAGGAAACACATGTATCGTGAACACATAATGAAAGGGAAACATAGGTGAAACAAGCCCTAGATGGATGTAACAATTAAAAAAAGATGGATTTGAGCCTCGTTGATGACCTTTTAAGGTAACAATAATGGTGAAAGATGGTTCAAAGTTTATGATTTAACTCGATTTACGCCTAACATGGTATGACATGGTCATCATTTTAATCCTAATCAAATGTGGCATTATTTTAGGCCGTCAATAACTTCATTTATATTAGCATGCAAATACAATTGTTATTAAAATAAATTATACTTCATAATTTGAATTCGAGTTACCAATCGATTAATACAATTATGCAATACTATGTATATACAATCGATAATAAAAAGAGAAAAGCAAAAAAAAAGTTTAAGAAACTATACGTTTTTTGCTGGTATATGAAAGTATATTTTATAATATATTATATGATTTAATATAAATTATATTAGTATGATAGCTAACAATAACCATAATCACGTGATCCTCAATATTGATATATATTAAAAACACGTATATATTTTAAATTTTCGCTATACCATTGCTACATATATGGAAAGCTGTACCTGAAATATGACCACATGTGAATATTTTAATGTAAAATGACCACCATGCCATAGAAATTCTAACATTTGCTGTTATCGTAAGTCTTGTTAAATTGTCGAAAAAGATTTATGGAGATTTTTTGATATTCTATGCGGGCTTTCACAGAAATAACAACAGGTCTACATCCATCTCCGAAGATCAATTACACCAAACTATTTAAGAGCCATTTACCGTTTAAGTGGACAATAAAATCTCCAAACAGCTTGGTTCAACCGAACGTTAGTTTGCTTTTTTTAATAAAAAAACGTCTTTCTTAACTAACTATTTAATAGTATATATTTTCAGTTTGTATGCATAGTTAACAAAGTGAAGGATGCAAAAACGAAACTATTTTGCACCCAACAACTACATAAAAAAGGAAATGTTGTCTTCAAAGCACAGCTCATCTGAAACTATTTGACGAATAGGGAACACTTATAAAACGCAGTTCAACAATTGATGGGAAACTTATCAGGCTCTACAGGAAGAAACAAAAATATCGCGAACGATGTCATTGAACAGAGTCCTACAATTACAAATTTCCCACAAAATAAATCGAAATTTCTATGGCCTAGATTATTGTCATAAAGGATATGTTATTAGAGGTGTTGAGCTAATCAATGGCGACAATTTTAAATAGGACAAGCCATATGCAATGCAAATGTACAGGATGCAGGCTAGGGAAAACAGTAAGAAAATACGTTTTATTTTAGTGGTGTCGTGCAGAAAAAAGAAAAAGTGCGAAACGTGTGTTTTTACATACAATTATTGACAGTGATTTAGCGGCTGTTGTTTACAATGTCTTAAACATTGCTATAATAACCCATTGCAGGATAGCCAACCAGCAACAATGTCGACACATGTTCCACATACTGGTGTTAATAAATTATTGGACATATCAAATTCTATAAAATAATGCGTCCTTATTTGCAAACTAGGCATTTTTTTTGATTGACTGATTGCCATGAAGTTTTGCATCGTCAACGAAAATGTCCACTTTTCATCAATTCTAAAATTATAGGAACAATTGAAATGGATGTATTACGAAACCTATATTTGGCTAATTCAGCATTCGAGGGAATACAATGGACAATTTGCGTGCCGCCAGTTTTTTTTTTTGCAACAGTATTAAAATCTGCCGTGTGAATAACTTTTTCGTATGTGAATTTGGGAATGTTTTAGATTACCAACTGAGCTTCTATCTAAATAACTGCTTGTCTACATAGGATTAGCCTATAATAGATGGCTGACCAATCTCGTATATATATTTTGCATAAATACAAGGCCATAAAAACTTAATCCGTAGTCATAAACCATACAAAATAAAAAATAACAAGTCTAGGAATTAAAAAAAAAGAAAATAATGTCTCGAATTCAAAATATAATAATAATGTCGGCTTGATAGAAAACGTAAACAGACGTTACAAGAAACGGAATTTCCAAATAGGCCCTGAGAACTTGGAAGAAATTTTAACAAGGGCGACTACTACTGTCTTTTCTATTTGTTGTCGAAAAAATAAGTTTTCTAAACAGCTTTTTCGAATGGTGTTTTACCAACAAATGAGCTAACAACATATGTTTATATTTACAATCGTGAGTAAAGAAGTATAAAATAACGTCAATTTAAAAAAGTATGGTTTTAGCACTGTTTGCTTGTTTATTTGTTTACTGGTAATTATTTTACCTGAACTTAACGCATATGCAATTTCTTCGACAATTTTTTAAAAAAAATAACAAAATAAAAAGTAAATTGGTTTAATAAAAATGCATTATTGAATATATATAAAAAACAATTTAAATTGTTTTTTTTTTAAAAAAAGGCAGATCGAATACTTACTCGTTTCAGGATTGCAACGTTTATTTCGGCGTTTTTACCATTTACACTGTAAGGTGACTTTACTTAGCAAAGGGTTTATTAGCCGCAATATATGCGCCAATTTGGGTTGAATTACGTTTGCGATAAATTTATCGATGGAAATAGTTAAAGAAACAAGTTTTTGATATTGTTGTCTAAATCAATTCTAGAACACGCGCCATTTTTTACCATTCAATGGAACACCGTCACATGTTATGTATGGAACGTCATGCATCACAAACAGTATTGAAAAAAACTTTTTCATGTATTTCCCTCACTGCATTGAATAAGTGCCTTTGAATTTCGGTCACACGATTGAACGACGATAGAAATGAATTTTAAGGATTAAAGGTTATAAAATATCCCCGTCAATTTCGAGTAAGTTATGAGGCATGTGCGAGAAAGAAACCATTTTCCGCGAAAGCTGTTCTACGAAATAAGTAAGGTTTCCCATAGGATATTTGATTGAAATAACAGGGATATGGCCTTGATTGCGAATGGGGGATTTTTGCATAGTCCATTGCATTTGTTTTCCTCTAAAGCAATTGTATTTTTTTGTTTCTGCTAATATATTTACGGTATCTAACAAGCTAATTAACTTAACTTCATTTTCAACTTGGACTTCGTATATCTAACTGAACTTATTTTGAAGCGCATACATAGCTAGGCCTATCTTAAAATGGGATTAGGATTACGCACGAAGAATTTGAGGGGATTGTCATTATGCATCTTGATCATGGTTTAATCCAAGAGGTTAACATTAATTAAAGCCTAAGTTGTTTCTTCTAGTAACAGAATTATAAGCAGCACTTTTTTTTATCTCCAATCGATGTACTTTTCTTTAAAAAAAAGTGCACCACTTAACACCACATAATGAAATAGAACAGCGAACAAGAGGTAATAACTTTTGGTGGCGAGTTTTAGATCACGAATTATTACATCAACCAACACATTTTTTTTCCTTAAAAAAGCACACTAGTAGAGTACGTGTCCTGCACTCCCATCAAGTATTCGATGTTATTCAACGTTATAATCATATTTATGACTAGTGAAACGAATCTTTGTTAAGTGTTATTCGGATACCACCGTTTAAACCCGATTTAATCTTCAAATAAAGTTAACAAAGACCCGTACATGCACCATTGTCAATTAGGAATTGAATTCGATTAACAAACATTGCTTAGATCCATAGGATTGTATAGTAGATAAATCTTCCTTTAAGTTGGCAATTTTAAATTTTGTACGTGATTTACATGGCCATTCAATAATATATTAAAGGTAACATTACATCTATAATTACAATGAACAATAATTACGCAGAAAGAAATTCTGATAAAAGCAGTGAAGGCTGTCATAATGTCAATTTACATTTACAGTACATAGTGGCAATTCAAAAGTTGTACAAATAAAGCATATTTTCCTTTCAGTTATGACTTACTGTACGTAAAACTAACATTAACTCATGTATAATTAATTAATTGTAATATAGATTTTACAGATGAAATCATTTTTTCAAGTAAAAATAATATATCGGTAATGTGTTTGTATCGCCGTTATTGACTTTAGAACCTCCTTAAATATTTGTGATTTGTTTGCCTATTGAATTAAATTATAGAACGTACACCCTGTATTTTCCCACATTACGTTCTCATGCATGGTCTCATGACAGCATCCCAAAATGTCCAATGACGTCATCGTGCAATGGTAAAATATCACGTCAATTTTCAATGAAAGACACAGTAATATATTACATATATATTTTTTTATTGAGTTAAAATATCTGACTTTGCTCTTCTTTTTTCCTTTTCTCCAACATGATTTGCTTTTAACATAAAACAGGAGCGCCATCTGGATATTACTTTTCTCACAAATTTAACAAATTTCACAAACATGATTTGTTCCTCTCTCTCTCCTCCGCATAATCAATGATTAATTATTTAATACGCGGTTTAACAACAAAAGTCTGTTATTATGGGCAAGTTTTACTAGTGTACGCTGACGTCACAAAAAAACCCTGATCAGTTTTAACTGATGGGAGGTTCATGATGGGATCTTATAGTCTGCAACAATGGCGCTTCCAAAGTTTTTAACAACAGTTTTTTTTAATAAGAAAGTATCTGCTTATGTTTTATTACTCACAAGGCAGCTCTGATGAGGAATCACCCCAAAATTCCTTTCCCTAGATGGGTTTTTCGGTAATTTTTGCTGGTTTCATCCCTCATTTCCATATCACTCTTGATGGGAGCGCCGTTGCAACCAAAAGCAACACACAAAAAACTGCTGAACTGCGAACACTAAAAAAACTGACAAGAGGTCGGGGAGGTGGGGTTGAATCTACAACACGAAATGGGGGGTATATATACATGTACGCCACCCGACGGACAACCAAAACTAGAATTATGACGAATCAGAAATAAATAATTTCTTGATTGGTGTCGGGGTCTCTGTCCTTAGGGCGCCTAAACCTATCCGAGGGTGGGGGTTTGGTATTCACTGCTCCAGGAGGCCCTGCGTCCCCCGGGTTATTCCACTGAGTCACGTGTCCGTGCAGGTAGGAGTGGGCGTGGCCAGCGTTGGGATTGGCCGCCGCGGGCGACGGATTCGGAAATGACCTGGAAGGATTCTGGCCGTTGTTACCTCGCAAGTGCGGCGAAGTGTTCACCACTTGGGCGAGTCCAGAAGTGTTGGCAGATATGCTGCCGCTGAAAGAATGATACTTGCCCACGGTGGGACCTGCTCCTCCAGCACCCTCTGGAAGTCTGCCCGCCACCAGGGAACCCGTGCTTCCAGAGTTGCTACCACTCAGGCTTGCCAACTTCAGCGGCAACTGTTGCCTCACTGGCATTCCCTGGTTGGGGACTTTTTGCTGGTTCGTGGCACTGTACAAGTTCAGGGGCAACGTCTGCGGGGAATCCTTCTTCAGCAGGCTGGTCAAGCTGGAGGCGCTGGGCCGTTTATTCAGCTCCGCCTTGGTCTTCGAGCCCTCCAACGTTTGCGTGGGCGACGAGGTGGCGCTGCTGGAACCGCTGGTGGCGACCCCGACGCGGCCCGTGGGCAGGTCCTTGTTGGGCAACTGCAGGTCACAGGACATGGAACGCCTGTGGGCGCTGGGGGAAATTAGGCCCGAAGAGTCTGCCGGTGGAGAAAGGGACATCTTTTCGCCGCTGCTGCTGCTGACGCTGCTCTCTGGACTTCGATGGGTCAGAAGGACCGTCAAGTTGGGGTTCATCGAAATGCCTTGACGTTGCAGGGTTTCCAGTTGCCTGTAGAGCGATTCCCGTTGCTCATTGATGTCCCCCTTTTCGGATTTTAAAGCTTCCTGAAAGGACCAATATAGAGTTAGTGGCCCATATTATAAGCTGCCCACAGTCACCAGACTGGGTTTCGCACAAAGATCAGATTGCCAATTATAATGAAACAATATCCATTAAAACCGTATTAAAAACTGTAGTAATATTTTGCCTATGATTAAAAAGTTTTCGTTTTGGCCAAAGTTGAAAAACATTCATTTAATAATCTCAAACACTGGCTGTCAGACCAACTGACGTTGGTAATAAAAATGCCTAAATTATGTTGTGGATGAGGCGTTGCATGACAATTTTAAGGTATCGTCTATTATAATAAATCACGTTCAATTGAAATTTATGTGGGATTTTTCATTCACAAAAAATAATGTAACAGGACAGTGACATCTACTCCGTAGGTATATTTTTCACGAAAAACGTCATTCACGAGTCTCATTTTAAGACAAAACATGCAGTTGATAAATTACAAACAAAGTATCAAAAAACAAAGTTGGAAAGACAAAGGTGAAACACGTTCACGACTTAATGAAAAATCTCAGACATAACAGTAATGTATGGATCTTTCACAAATTTTACCTTATCCACTTATTCATTTTATTTTCCTATTTTTTATAGTATTTTGAATGTCAACTATCTTATTTTTTTCCCCGCTAGTTGTCGTATTATCTTACTATGTACAACTGGTTTTCTGCAGTGTTCTACATTAATAAAAATAAAAACTTCTTTATATAATTACAGCTTTTAAGACATTAACAGTGTCAATGTTACGACACTATTTTATGGGTTTGCTTTATAAGACATACTGCTATAAATTAGTTGGCCGTTTGCATGTTTACACCCAATCTGATAAAAGGATAAAACTTTTTAATGCTAACATTTTGAACCTTGTGGTTACGAATTTGTACGTTATCTGCTTTTGCTGTACATGTCATGGAAATTTTCGCAAACAATTATTAACAACTGTGTAATGGCAAGGTTGTGCCGAGGATAAAATGCAGTATTTTATATGTCAATTTCAAGTACATTTCAAAGGCACTTTTGGAACCTTTATCAATCATACAAATTTTACGTTTGCTTAGTAACCATAATTTTTTCTCACCTGCATTCTCAGCAGTTCCTCTCGTTTCTCCTCTAAATTCCTCTCCTGTGTGTCCCTCTCCTTCTGCCAGGCGGTCCTTTCCTGGGTCAATTGTTCCTGGAGATTTCTGAGTTCTTCCAGCTGCTGGTTGGGTCTATACAAGCTCTTTTTATCACCTTTATCCCGACCAGATTCTTTATGCAACTTGGAAATTTCCTCATATGCTTTGGTCAGCTCAGCTTTTAAGCTAAAATTAAAAAAAAAGAGAGAAAAAAAGTATTAATTAGTTGTAAACCTGTTCGGTTTTACGCTGTTGTTGTTAATTATTAACGCTAACGAGACCATAAGTAGGCTTAGACAATCAAACTATTTGTAAAAATTTCTCTTCAAGGAAAACAGGATTTGAGATTCATTATTACACGCGGAAATCGGACATATCTACGCCATGAAATAGCTGTCCCATTATCAGAGAACAATGCCAGTGTTTTCAACTGAGGTTAAAAAATTAATTCGTTGTCCTTTCTGGATGCTTGTCCACGTATATATCATATTGGTCAAGATATTATTTTATTCATTTTTTTTCGCTCGAAAGGCTAACGAAACACGACAGAATTGAGGTCATGTCCCTGTGAAACTCAAATAAATAAAAAAAAAAATTTTGAAAGCAAACTTGTATTTCCATACTAATACCGAATACCGATGCAGTTTACTTTGCTTTCCCTTATTTAAAACAACCTGATTTGTGTAGAATTTGATGTAACTTAATTTAGCATTTGTTGGATTTGAATCCGCAATGCAATTAGGAATTTCAATTTTACTCTTTCTGGGAAAAAATCCACAATTTAATCTGGCAGTGGAAGAAATTACCATACTTTTTGAATAATTACTACGCTGAAACAGTTTGGTAAAAATCGAGGCATCTCTGTAAATTATTACCATTACAGGTCCATGTTGGTTTATAACCTTGATTTGGGTAATTTTTCTACGGTATCAACCATAAAATGCGTCGATTGTCAACCGCCTTGACACTATCTTAATTTCATAAATATATCAAATAAAGCTGTTACTGCACGAACATATTTTTACGACTATCTCGAGACATATCTTTAATTCTTACTTGATTTCAACCGAAAAATACCACTAATCTACCGCGACTCTGACATTGAATTAACCGTTATGCTATTCGTGGATCTCCAAAGCAAGTGTTGTTTATTATAAACTCAGTTTCACTTTTATCATCGCATGAATCAGTTTTATGGAAAAAAGAAGGGAGGTCTCACAAGAACCACCTATTCAGCAAAACCTACAGCAGACTTACAAAAAAAGTCGGAAAACTATAGAAAACTGGCGGCAGCATTTGAATTCCAGTGGCATTTTTGGCAGCCATAGCCCATTTGAGGGAATGACAGCATTTCAGAACAAATTGTCTACAAGATGACATGTCCTGGCGACTGGTTAATGTGCATGCAGATTTCAATCTCTAATTCGAATGGGTCATATTTCACTGAAAATATGACCCCCAGACATCCGAAAAAGGTAGCCCTTGTCATTGCGATTACGTAGAAGGGGGGCAACCGCTGCCAAAAACTCAACTGTAACATCCACAGACACATTAAAAAAAGGCATCCTTGTCAACCATGATGACAAACAATGTTTTTTTTTTTCTCAATGAACAAAGACGATAAATTCGCCGGGGGTAAAGGGGAGAAACTCGAGGAATTTCACGACGGTCAGGCATTTCTACCTGTCCAGACATTTCCTCAAACAAGTCGCCATTGGAAATTCCCCTGCAAGTACATACTGTAACGTAACACCTGTTGTTACAACCGATTCGACTGAGATTCACATTGGAAACAGAAAAAAAAAAGTTGCTGACTGGCGCCACCGAGTGAATTATTACATCCAAGAGGCGTATAACTGGATGCTTTGTTACTTACAATGCCCTTTGTTTATGGTAAACAAAATTACGCTCCATAAAGTGCATGGGAAAATTGGGTAGCGCCAAACCCTGTCACTAGTCTTCAAGGATTTCTTTTCAGGATATTCTGTGCATGCAATAAGCTATATCAAGTGTGCATGTATCCTAACAGGGTCTCTCAACATGAAATTTCCCCATTTCTAAAGTGAATTTAAGAAAATTAAAAACTGACGCCAATGGGGGCACTGATATAACATGTCTAAAGATGCAAGAATTGGCTTATTTCTCAAAGGACAAAGAGCTTTGAAAAGGACAAAAATGACGAGAATTTAAGACACCCTCTTCAGATTCTAAAAAGTAGGATATGGGGTCCACATATAAACCAAAATCTGATAAATTGAATAAGGGGCCATTCAAAAAAGACGTCCTCAAGAGGGAATAGGGGGTCTGCTGGCATGTGGAGAAGGGGAGGGGGAAAGCCATTATGGACGTCCACTAATGATGGCATTTTTCAGTTATTGGATTTTCTGTTTTAATTGAGTTTTAAAGGTCAGCGAAAGAGGAAATGGCCACCAGAAGAAACGTGTCCACAGTTCCAAATCCACTTGAATTTTTAAAACCTCGGGAAAGTCCGAAATTATGCTTAACTTTGTGTGTTCCAACACATTTTCTGGACACCCTACTTTTCAAACAAATGGGAACAATGTTGGAGGGGGTACGAAGGAGGGGGGAGGAAGAGGTCAATTTTTAAAGGAATTTTGAGGACATCCTTTTTGAATGGCCCCTAGCTTGTTGTGTCATCTGAAGTTTCTCCAAAATGTCATGATTTAATTCAAATTTATAATGCAATTTGTATACTCTTCCAAAGGTGTAAGGGAAATAGGCAACCAAGTTCTTATACCAATAAGTCCAATAGACCAATAGTCGAGCAAATGAATTTGGGAAAGAGCATTTGGGACTATAAATGCGATGATGCTTCAGCATTTGTGTACGATTCACTCCAGCAGTTAACAAACATTTGCAACAAACACCCAATGCTTGCAAAAGCAAAATTTGTCAGTCGAGTGCTAAATTTGCCAGTAATTTGGCAATGTCCTGAAAAAGCATGTGTTGCATCTGTATCGGCTTCTTTGCAAAATCTTGACGCACTGCATTCACTGTTATATCTGGGGTCATCATTAAAGATTTCAGAAATGCCGCCCGTATAACAAATAAATAAACAGATAAAATAATAAGGAAATAAATAGTTTTTCTGCAGGCTGCATGCGAGTACGCGTATGCATTTCGCATAAAAACCTAGCAACTCAGTACAAGATCATGCCTCCTAGATGCATTTTTGAAGGCGTTGCCTCATTAATCCTTTTCCGCAAGGGTTATCGTTACAAACGTAAGATTGTAAAACAAGAAGAAGAAAAAAATTGAATAAAAAAAACAGGCCTCGTCTGTTCGTGTTTGGCATCAGCAATTAAACGATGTTAAATGAGTATTCAACGAAATGACAGATGCTGCCAGCACGGATAAGTTACAAAAAAATACTACAATGCTTTCAGGAAAATGAATGAAAGACATTCTGGCATAGTGGGATCAAAATCAAAAGTTAAAAAAAAAAAAAAATGAAGCACCGAACGGACGCATTGCTGTCAAAGTTTGACCACCCTAATTATGAAGTTTGTATTAAGATGCAAATGAATATCTTAACGAGTTTATTAATTGTATAGCCACTGAAGTGACAGAGGAAATGTACGAGTCAGGGTTCAGTAACCTCATCTTAAGCCAGTCCTTTCAGCTATAGAATTATGTCTGTCATCTCAATTTCATCCCTAGATTAGCACTTAATATCATCTGTAAAAGTCTAGGATTTCTTAACAGAATGATAACAGTGAACAACAATAGGACGAATTTGCATTGTTTTGAATTAGAATGATGAATACTGTTTCATTTTGGGGGATGCAAGAAGGGAAGGATTAACCTTTGTGCTGGTGACTCCCCCTCTTTAGATAATACATTATGTATAACTATTTTTATTATGCTGTCAAAAGTTTTTTTACTTGCAAAAATACAGGTTCTCGGAAAAATGACATCTAAGGATGTATGCAAATAAGTACAATGAGTAATGTTGTACTTGTCTTACTGACCGTAATCTTCGATTTGAAACGACTGGTGGACTAAATGTCCCTAGCATTCTGGGTGCATAACTGTCATTTAAGTTGTACAGGATCAGACATAAATCTTAGTCCATTCAATTCAACTCAGTACCCTACTGTCCGCAAATAAATGCCATATGGTAGGGGGGCCGTTCCCAATCATTTCAGGAGAACGCTCCTACGTCAGTAGCGATTTAGATATCATTGTTAAATTGAATCTTTACTAAATCTGGACTTTCGCCAGGAAGGCTACTGCATCGTCTAATCGCATGCAAAAAGAACGACCAATAGTAAGCATCCGTCTTGGCACGTATACGAAGCTGGTCAAAGGATTTGAGTGATTATGTCTACTCCTAGAGTGGTCGTTAGGTGTTAATATATTTGAATTACGAGAAAGATTAAAACGTTTGAATAACCCCATAGATTAATTTTCGCGTCTGGACCTCTACGTGTCCCAATTTAGAGAGTGGAGCATTTCTCTCACACTCGCGGAATGTTGGTAACTGCCCTTAACAAATCTGGCTACCCTATGCTGGACCATCTCTATATCCTGAATATGAACCATCCTGTGAGAATTCCAAATAGGAGCGCAATATTCCAACATAGGGCGAACCAGAGTTGCGTGGACAGTTTCCGCTACATTTTCCGCACATTCTCGAAATACGCGTTGACTGCATGAATCTAAGGCGTTGGTCCATGTTATACAGTGGTTCCTCCGAAAAGCGGACAGTCACGGGACCACAAGTTTTGTCCGTTATTCGGAGGTGTCCCCTA
>JAQGBW010001827.1:0-23037 GCA_034698625.1 Julus scanicus | reverse complement strand
GCTGTTCTAGAATTCTAGTCGTTCTAGAATTCTGGTTGTTCCATTATTGATGGTTGTTGTTGTTGCTACCTTTTTTTTGCTGTGTTCCAGCCAATGTTATTAAAAGCTAATATATAACAGGGTAACTAACATGTACATCTTAGGTACCATAACTAAGGATTGTGACTAATTTTTACAACCCGTATATTGAATTTCTTAGAAATTATCCTGCAGCCTGCACCAGCCATAACATTTCGAACCATCGGTGGAATTTTGGATTTCTATTTTTTCCTTGGCTCAAGCCCCAGCGATGTCGTCAGTCAGTACACCGAATTGATAGGCCGACCCTTCCTGCCACCTTATTGGAGTTTAGGATTCCATCTTTGCCGGTATAATTATGGAAGCGTTGAGAAAACGAAAGAAGTTTGGCAACGTACCAGGGATGCAGGAGTACCATTTGTAAGGATAAAAGAAATGATGAGAAAAATTTGACATTTTCAAAAAAGCAAACAATATTTTGGCCAATTTTTTACGGATGGTTAATTTCATTTCTAATAGGACGTTCAATGGAATGATATCGATTATATGGATAAAAAACGAGATTTTACAATTGGGGATAACTTCAAAGACTTGAGCGCATTTGTCGATGAAATTCATCGTAATGGCATGCATTACGTTCCCATTATTGTAAGATTTGCAAATCGAAAGTTGTTACACAACATGCAAAATAGAAAAAAATAATATTAATTTCTACAAAACATTGTGTAGGATAGTGCCATAGCTACAGCGTCGAAACGTGGCGAGTATCTACCATTCGACGAAGGCAACGATATGGACATCTTTATCAAGGATTCGACAGGGAAGAATTTTGTCGGAGAAGTTTGGCCAGGTGAAACGGTGTGGCCAGACTTCACCAACTTAAACGCAACATCTTATTGGACCATTCAGATACAAAAGTTTCACAGTCAAGTTCCCATCGATGGAATTTGGCTGGTTAGTGTTCTTTTATTGCATTCACACATTATCAAAGCGTTTGACCTCAACATTTAATTACAGAGTGCTTTTCCAGGATATGAACGAGCCTTCAAATTTCTTAAGCGGTACTAAAAAGGGCTGTCCTGACACAAAGTGGGATAACCCTCCATATCTCCCAGCAGTCGTCGGAAACAATTTGGCCCATGTCACAGTGTGCATGTCGGCCAAACAGAATGCATCACTGCATTACAACGTTCACAGCATTTATGGTTTGTCAGAAACCATGGCCACTAATTAGTAAGTTTAGTATATAGTGTTTGACGATTGCTAGTATTTACCTCCTTAATATCTTAAACAGAGCAGAAATAGAATTTATGGATTTAATAAAACATGAGCATTTATCGCTTAAATAGTGCATTAAAAGCTGTGAGGAAGAAGCGTCCATTCATCATTTCACGCTCTTCTTATCCTGGACATGGATTTTATGGAGGGCACTGGACTGGTGACATCAGTTCGCTTTGGCATGATATGCGCAGGAGCGTCTCGGGTAAAATGACATTTTTACACAAAAAATACCAGAAATCATCCAGTGATGTATGACATGATTATCCTCAAATACGATTTTCTTTCAGACATACTTAATTTCAACATGTTTGGGATACCTATGGTTGGTGCAGACATTTGTGGGTATGTCTCAACAGCTTTGTTATGCGAATTTGATTGTGTCTGATCTTATTCAACACCCCGTTGCAATTATTTCACAGATTTAACATGAATACAACGAAAAAATTGTGCCAACGTTGGATGGAATTAGGAGCCTTCTACGGCTTTGCCCGCAACCATAATGATCGAATTGCAATTGTAAGCAATAAGGGGATAACTGTTGCGTTTATCAGTTAAGACATAAATAAGTAAAGCATTTTCTGTATAATTTCAGGATCAAGATCCTGCCGCATTAGGTCCCGAAGTGGTTATTGCATCCGTAAAAGCTTTCCACATGCGCTACAAGTTGCTGCCATATTTATACACGTTGTTTTATAACGCTCATATCAATGGCAGCACAGTTGCACGACCTCTGTTTTTCGAGTATAAAACCAAGTCAATTTCTCGGTTTTTCCGTCGCTGTTGTATCGAGATTTAATTGTGTTTATTTTTTTTAACCAGATTTCCTAACGACAGACGCACATACACAATTGACTCACAGTTTCTGTGGGGATCAGGGTTAATGATCCTACCAGTTTTGGAAGAGGATGTAACAACTATTTACCCATATTTTCCTTCTGGAACTTGGTATTTGCTGCCTTCGCAAAGAACTATCAACAGCACTGGAGCAAATTTCAGAGTGGATTCGCCCTTGGACACAATTACCCTCGCACTACGTGGCGGGTTCATTTTGCCATTGCAAGACGTAAATCAAAGCACGACTGCAAGGTAATTGTTTAGTAATCACATGATTTTTCACTTAAATTTTCGTTAAAAAAAATATATCCTTAACATTTCCTATCTTTAAAGTCGCTTGCAGTTTTTCGGACTATATGTGGCACTGGACTGTAGTGGAGAAGCAAATGGAGAGGTTTTTTGGGATGATGGCGATTCTTTGGGTAACTTTTGTGAAAACAAAATTATCGAAGTCTTAAACAGTGCTTGATAGTTCATTAATAACGTTTTAGGTAATATCAAAAGTGGGGATTATAATAAACTACAATTCCAAGCAAAAAAGGTTTGTCACAAAAAAATTAATTAATAAGATTTTTCACATGTGTTACACAAATAGTTGTAGCATTTTTATTGTTGTTGTATTTTCATCACAGAATACACTATCTTCCCAAGTGGAAAGATTTGCTTATCATGGCGAAAATTCAATGAGTTTAGGACAAGTAACAGTGTTTGGAGTTCAGGGAAATGTCGCCAACGTGACAGTCGATGGAAGTGCTTGGAAATGGTTCAAATTTAACAATATCTCTCAGGTAATGTTTGTTCACAGTTAATTTTCTTCACACAGTGCACAACTCACACTTTGTTCACATGAAATTTCATGAACTTTTTTTTTGTAGGTGTTGGATGTTGACAGACTTCAGATCAGATTAAACAACACCTTCAATATTGTGTGGAGTTAGTGTCGATTGCATCAAAGTATAGACTGTGAAAGTAGTAACAATGGTTTTGCAAGAGAGGTAGCAGTCTATTGAATTGCTTTGTATTTCTATAGTTTTCACATTAGATTTTGCCAAATAGTACACTATTAATGGTGCCACCGTGTATTTCGTTTTGTTATAATTTCTTAAGCCTACTACACACTATAGCGTTTGCGTGCGTTGCGTTGTGCAAACGCAGCAATGCAACGTGACGTCACTGCGATGCGTGAAGCATTCACACTGGTCCGTGCAGAACGCGTCTACTCCAAGTGCAACGTGCATCGGTGAAAGCCGCCATCTTGGAAAACGCATACAAAAAGCTCGAATTTTCGAGCTGTTGCGTCAGATGCGTTTGTGCGCATTTTTCTTGCGTCAATGCATACGCAGCGCCACGCAACGCGCAAAAACGGACACAAACGCAGTAGTGTGAATTCGGCTTTACTAATATTGTATTCAAATGGTTAAATGATTTTCAGAATTTTGTTACATTTCATGGGAAAGTCTTAAGTCATACTTAAATGGAAACTAGTCATCACTATACATGTATGCATGCTTAGCATTTAGTGATATTCATTTTTTTAAACTATCACACACCAACGTTCGTATAAGTTGCAATATAGCAGTCATTAATTCATCTGGTTCGTTGATAGAGATAATATTATTTTTCATAGTCATTGAACAAAAGCCGGCGTAACTAATTCACAGTTAAAATATTTTCACAGCAGCGGTGCTAATGTGAAATTAATTAAGTCTTCCAAAATTTCCAATGGTACCCAGATGTGTCCCAGTGTCACAAGCTAAAGCGTTTTACGTCCTTATTTGAGAAACCGCATTACTTTGTTTGGCATTTTTTAGATATTAACACAACCTTGTTTGTAGAAGTTTTTGAGCATTAAGAATAGGAAAAGCTGCATTTGTGTCGTTAGTTTGAAGTACAGAAGAGACTACTATAATATTTTCAGTTGATTTTACTAGTGCAGTTAAATATTTTTTCTTTAACCATGTGTTTTTTCCTTTAATCGTATTTATGTTGCTACCTCCAAATATTTCCTAATTAAAATAAAACAAATCGCATATAAATTCCCCTGATTTGTCAAGTTTGTTAAGCTTAAATACAGTACATATTCTGCTTTTAATAATTTCCCTCAGAAACAGCAATGAAAGTTAAAAGAATTGATAAATGAAATTGCTCACCTCAAATCAAAAAAGTCAATCAATTCCAAGTGACTGTCAATGTATCCTTCAGCGGCACCGACAAATCGTCCAACGATAAAACCTGGTATCACAAACAAATGTTGGTTAAGAGAACACATTTGAAATGCAATCCCAAAGCAGTGCTTCGTTAAAGCATTTAAAGGGCACGTTTTAACGAGCGATAACTCAATTCCTCATTAAGGCATGTTTCCCGTTAAAAATGCAATAACAGAGCTGCGTAATCGACAAAGTCATTTTTAAAAAGAAGTATTTTCAATTGTAAAACAAACCTTGGTTTGAGCATCGTAGGAAAACAATGACTGATCAATGTTGTTCACAGTAACTTGCGTTGGTGCAACATCTATTCCAAATATCGTTACGTTCCCTAGCAACATTTCAGAATCTCCGTCGTAATTAAATTTCTCCACAGACGACTTCAAAGAACCCTTTTTAGGAAGATAGTAAATTGTTAGTTCATTAAATCATGAATTAAGTAATAGAAAAACAGAGTTAGTCGAGGCTTACTTGTTGAGCACTGAAGCTTATCAATGAATACTGATCGTTTTCAATTGTATCTGAAATGACATTGTACCCATTATAATACAAGGTACAATACTACATGTTCTGCTAGTGCAATTAGTGGCTTTCTTAAAGTAATTACCAATGGTATCTCCATCATCCCAAAACAATTCTCCTTTAGCCTCACCACTCTGATCAAGAGCCACCAAAACACCAAACTTGTTTTGCCGACTTTAAAAAAATAAACTACTTGTTTACGTCGATTATATCGGACTACCCAACTTTGCAAAATTCAAGTTACAATTAAGTATACAACAGCGCTTAAGAATCTCTTTCCAAATTAAAATTCATGTGATCAAACCTTGCATATGTTGTTTGACTCGGTGTCTGTGTTGGAAGTATGGAACCTCCTCTTAAAGCCATCACAAGTGCATCCTTAGGAACGTTTAATTTAACATTGGTTCCTGTGTTTGCATTGATAGTTGAAATATTTGGATACAAGTACCATACTCCTGCCGGGAAATATGGATTTATGCTAAACGTCCCCTATAACAAGAATAAAAAGCGTTAAAATAAGGTAATTTGCCGTGTGTGTGCAAATAAATCGGCTACCTGATCAACAACAGGAAGAGCCATTAAATGACGACTCCACATAAATTGATCCTCTACGGTATAGGTGTTTACATCTTCAGGAAACCTGAATGTGCATCAAATTGAAAAAAAAAAACATTTTTGTATTTTAATGCCATTTGAGTAATATTCGCCGCCCGATGAAAATATTAAAATTAGACAAAACGTACTCAAAAAACAATGGCCGAACAACTGTTTCACCAAAGAGATGCGAACGATAAAACTGCGTGTACATAAACGGTAGAAGAGTATAACGCAGGTTTAGTGCTTTTGTAGCAATAGCTACCATCTCATCACCCAAGGCATAAGGATCTTGATCCTTTGAAAATATGGAGAGAAAAAATCATAAAAGCATGGCGTAAAACGAATTTGCATAATTCGTGGATCTATAATATTAATATTTACAATATTATCATTTTCATTGTGATTCCTGTTGAATGGGTACAAAACAGACAGTTGTGTCCATCGCTCACATAACTCTAATGTTGTATTTTGTCGAAATCCTGACAGGGAAATACATAATAGTTGTTTTCAAATTCACATTAGATTAGTTGGAGTTTTCTTGTTAATTCGTTATATAAAAGCGATAACGCAAAAATAATATATCTACCACAAACGTCAGCTCCAACCATAGGAATTCCAAACATGTTGAAATTCATGATTCCTATAAAACCAGTGCTACATTAAAAGCCGGTATTGAAATAATTGACAAACTCTATACAAGTTTAAGCATTTTCTGATTTCTGGGAAAAACAAGTTTCTGGAATTTTTCACTGTTTCCCCAATGAAAATATGCTTAATAAAATACCATGCAATTTATATTACCTGGTATACTTTGCTTGAGATCATGCCAAGATGAATAAACATCTCCGGTCCAATGAGTTCCATAATGCCCTTGACCAGGAAAAGTGGATCTAGACTAAAATACGGTGTTAGGGCAAATCCCAAATATTTAATAAAATTTGTATATTCTGGTTTTAAACACATTTAAGTAATTCAAATTCTTACCATCACAAAAGGACGTTTGCGGAGGATCTGCTTTATAGCGCTGGAAATATAATTTTACATTAGAAAGTAAATATATTTTTTTTTAGAAGGAGATATATATTTTTAATTCAAAATCTACTTACGCATGTGTGTTAATAGTCTTCATGGAGCCATATAAGTTGTGAAGATTATAATGTACACCACCATACATTTTACTAGACAAACATATGGTACTCGAGAAAATTTTGCCGCCCTCAACAGCTGAAATGTAAATTGTCAAATCAGTGTAAACTGAATTTTAATTTCAACTTCCACGAAACAATTTCCTTGTCAACTTAAAAAAACTTCCGTACCAGGGACGTATGGAGGAAAATCATATTTGGATTCTGGACAAGTCCCATCAATTGATCCTGCTGTGAAAGTGGTTGGTTCATTCATGTCCTAAAACAAATGACTGATATTATAAATGTTCACTAAAAGAAGAATTTGTCAAAATAAAAAACGCCAGAACTAACAATCCAGGCTCCATCATAAGGCACATTATCATGGAATTGTTGATATTCATTCTTCCAAAATGAAGAAGTGTTCGGATGAGTCCAATCTGGAAACAATGCAACTTCAGGCCAAACCTATGTATACAAATTCATGTTTACACGTAAGGACACGTAATTTTAAAACTTTAAAAGCGTTAATTGCTACAAAAATCAACGTACTTTTCCTTTTGCATATCCACCTGAATCATTTTTGATGAAGATATCCATTTCTACTCCTTTATCATATGTGCTGTATGTTCCAACGGGCTGTTCGGACACGCCCGAATCCTTTTGAAATTTTTTATAGATTAAATGCAGGTGCTTTGAGCAAATATAATCCATGGTAAATCATGTTTTCATTCAAAATTCAAATATGCTTACAATTATACTAATATAACGCATGTGGTTGTCATGCAACTCTTGCACAAATTCAGGCAAGGTGTCAAAGGTCGTTTGGTTATATGTAAAGATTTTATAGTTATCCATGTAATCAATGTCATTCCATTGTACATCCTATTAGATACCAATAATTTGGAAAATTTTTATCAATGGAATGAAACGAAATATTTTTCAGTATTCTTTCAAATAAAATTGTTTTAGAAAATAAGTTTCATTCTCTTAAGGAAGGTAGGCGATACTTACAAATGGTATGCCTGCGTTTTTGTTGCGTAACCACACATTTCGCGTCTCGTTGACCGATAAATAATTGTATTTGGAAAGATGAAATCCTAATGACCAGTAAGGTGGCATTACAGGACGTCCAATTAATTCTGTGTACTGCTGAATAACGTTATCAGGTGATGGCCCGAGGAAAAAATAGAAATCCAAAATACCACCTATCACTCGGTAGGAAATTGCAGGAGTGGGCTGAAGAAAAACATCTGAAAAAGAAAAACGTTCACTTCGACTTTTATCATCGAAAAAAAAATTATCATACTCCTGATAGTAAGTTAATATTAAAATACAAATGCAAAGAATAAATAAAGTTTAGCTACAAACCCATTGCATTGCTATTAAATAAGAATACACCATGGCTCTGATGGCTCTTTTCCATTGAAAGATAAAATGGATGGCTGCCATACTATCAAAATGTAAAATAAATAATGAAACTCCCCAGGAAAATTTCTGGAAGCAGTTACCATAATAATTAGTAAATGTGACGTACATCAGGATAAAGCAGTGATGCAAAAAGAGGAATAAGTTGCCAGTCAAAGGATCGCTTAAAGTTGTCGTTATGCTGCCCTAAACCATAAACGTTGTCAGTAGACAGAAGAGCAGACAGTTGTATAAACTGATCGGAAAATATAAAGGAGCCAACGGATGCGTTGAATCTAATGAAAATTTATTAATTTGTTATAAAGAGATTAGAAAATCCAGTCATAAACGGCAAACGACAATGATGGAGAATTTCAACTCACAAAACTTCTTTGGTTTCCTTTCGCGAAATGTAGAATCCAATTTCTTCGTTAAACGCAAAATCGTAATCGGTATCAGTAACTGCATTCCCTGGTGGAGGCATTTCAGGTACAGGGACCTCATAGCGCTGATTATCTCCATCTGTAATCTTTTAAAACGAACAAATGGAAATAATGTTAAAATTATGTTCGAAAAAAATAAATTTCATCTAAAGGTCGGTATGCACCAGAAGAAAAATACACAAACACATACAAGAAACACTGAACAAAAACTTCCAGCATGTTTTTTGGAACATGTGTATTTTTTTCTTTTGATCCGGACCGCCTCTTGAGCGATCGTCAGGTAACATCGCAATGTGTCAGAAAATGGCAGTTTTTCGACAAATGTTTCACAAACACTTCTTAACGGGGTTTGAAACCCCATTCTTTTCAATGGGTAAATTTCGAACGACACTCACAGCCAAAGAAAAAGAGATTAAATAAAAATAAAAATTGTTTATAATAGCTTGATAAATCAGCAAGGTCATATCTCATGCTGCCATGCACCTGCTGACAGCATGTGCAAAATAACGGACATTTTTCAAACTTGTTTATTAATTTAAAAAAAATCTAATATTTCAAAGTGAAAAACGACAAGCGGATGACCTTGCTGATTTATCAAGCTATTTTAAACAATTTTTATTTTTATTTAATCTCTTTTTGTTTGTCTGTGAGTGTCGTTGCAAATTTACCCATTGAAAAGTATAGGGTTTCAAACCCCGCTAAACACCTTAAAGGTGCGTATGCACCAAAATAAACATTTAGAAACATGAAACATACACATGCTATACCTTGGTGTGTCTAGAAGTGTTTGTGAAACATGTGTCGAAAAACTGCCATTTTCTGGCACATTTCGATGTTTCCTGGCCATCGCTCGAGAGGCAGTCCGGATAAAAGGAAAAAAAAATACACATGTTTTGAAAAACATGCTGGAAGTTTTTGCTAAGTACTTCGTGCGTGTGTTTTATGTGTGTTTCCTCTGGTGCATACCGACTTTCAAATAACATTTCTAATGTTCTATATTTCATTTAAATAAGTTTTTTTGGATTATAAGTGTTTATATATTTTGTATCCCATATACAGATAGTATTGCAATTTATCAGTTTATGGTAAAAACTATTGTCAATTACATGTTTTTTGTTGTTTTGTTTTTTGTTTTTTCAAGCAACTACCCCTATGAGAAAAATTATTATCATAAAATATTCTCACCTTAATGCGCAGTCTGTATTTTGTTTCAAAATAAACTTGAATCATGACGTTGCCAATGTCCTCGGGCCAACCAGATGGCTGGTCGCGTTTCAGAGAGGCTCTCCAGCCATAATATGTCTGATTTTTCTCCACATACCGATAGCCGGGAAACTCTTGAGGGTAGTAGCAGGCCGGAATCCCCACATGAATGGGATAACGGGAATCTGGATAATCTGGATTGTAAGCACTCGAGGTATTCTGGTTGGGAATGGGATCCCAACAGCATCCTCTGGCCTCACATTCGGACTGGGTGACATTATGATAATAGCCAGGATAGCAATCAAATTTCTGTTCATTGGCAATCTTTGGACACGATGGTGCCGTTTTTTTGTGTTTCCAGAATCGATTGCATTGGGAACTTTTCTGCACGATTGCTGCTAATCCTAACAGCACGAAGAAAACTTTGAGACTGATTAATGCCATGTTTTCCTAGGAACAAACAAAAAAAAGTTAACAATGTCAAGCCAAAGTTAGACTGATATTAAAAGTACTACACATTAATTATGGAACATTTCTTTTCCCACAAATCATGGGATTTTAGCTCATATTTTAATAAGTTAATTTAAGGCTTCCAGTTTACAGCACATTAAAAACTTGTGTTTATACTAGAGTAAACAGTAAAACAAAAATAATTTATAAAACCAGAAAAAAGATTTTTTTTTTTTTCAAAGCACTAAATAGTCAAAATCATGAAGCGAAATCATGAATTCCTTACCAGAAAACTTTTCAGAGACCAAGCACATAAACCAGTAAAACAGAACCTTATATTCAAACAATTCACCAGCTGATGATCACCTGGAGTGACATTTGCTTTAACTGATAATAAAATGTAATGATAAGCTCGCTTTAAAAAACACTGATCAGTGATTTGCTATTATGAGGAAAATAGCAATTAATTTCATTGGCTCATATTTCAAGGTTTCTCGCGCTTATCTCTATAAGCGTTACAAATTGTGTAAAATGACAACAACAGAAAATCAATTGGCCTTCATTTTCAATTACTAGGCTCATTAAGACTTAATATATCTTGATGTGAGATAATTTGAAAATAAAATTTTGCCATTTATGTGATTATGTGCCCGCTGGCATTAGGAAAATTCATCAATCACATTAATACCTCAGCATGTGGTGATAGGCCAACTTTTCATCAAATTCTATGAAACGAAAATGCATTTTCAATCGAATTACAATGACAATTCATTGCACGGCTGACAAAAGCCAAATCGGAGAATAACAAAATCAAAACTTGAAAGGGAAACAATCATACGATCATTCGTATGTCATGGTGCCCTGGGCTACGTTTTTTTAGGTGTTAGTTAATTCTTTTGAGCCTTAGATACTGTCATTGAACATGTTTCACACGAATAAGCCCATTTCCTTCTACAAATAATTTTGAATTCACAATGTCAAAAAATATTCTTTCTTTTTACTTCCAACCAAAAGTTGCAAAGCTGCATCAGATAGCTGACAGATATAATTGCAACATGTTGTCATCCATTCGTAACCATTAGCACTGAAAACTCGCTAATCTACCGATGAAGATCACACAATAACTAATAAGATTTTTTTATGATTTCCTATATTTAAAGCCAGTTTCATGATAGATGACGTGTGAAGGCAGTTTGGACGATACATTTATGTGACGCTGCTCAAGGCTGGCGATAGGTGAAAATATAGCTTACAAAGATATGGAAAAAAGTCCTTACCAACAATGATTTCCCACGTCGGCCGCCCATGCAAAATACCCAAGTTCGTTACAGAATACTTCAGAGATTAATTCCAACAGCGGCGGCTTTCATTAGCCCGAAAGGTAAAGAATTTAACGAGAACATGTCCATGTGAAAACTTTTGAAGTGAAAGCAAACGACATCTGTGGAATATTCCCAAGTCTCAGTGGAAAATCCACCAATTATATAAACTTTGCCACCTGGGTGAAAATAAAAGCAAATATATAAATTGATTTAATTTACTACAACATACTAACATGAGATAATATTACCAACATATTTGGAGAATGCAACGGAAATTCATGTATATACCTACAACAACTGCGCTCGAAAAATGGCATGGTTTTGGAAGATGGACCCTCTCTAGCCAAGAATCCTGTAAAATGTTGTATTCCAACACTGCTGCTGTGCTCTTGAGCTTAGACGTAGCTTGGTCTTTGCTTATGCCACCAATGAAAAATAAGCAATCAGCATTTTGTACAAGGGACCCAAAGCAACTGCTAAAGGGCATTGGGCATCTTGAAAACCATCTATACAAAATTGATGGAGAAAATGTTTAAATTAACTATGCAGCATTCAACTAAGATCTTACTTCAGGAAACAAAAAGTTGATTGGAGGCTTGCTCCCACCAGTGCACTTAAAACTAAAATATCATTACACAATTCCAGGATAAAGGTTCATAAAGTTATAAAAACCATGTTTGACATTTTTTAAACTACTATGTTTGAGATCTTGAAACAAAAACGAAGGTCCCTTTTTATTTCGCTAATGTCTAAACTAAAATATCATCATAAAAAATTTGGGAACTCGCAAAATAATGCCTGCAACAAATGTGACATTGAAAGTTATTCCTTGTTGGATTTCAACTTCCTGGTTAAATGCCAATATAGACAGTAAAATACTCATTTCAATCAGTTGTTAATACAACATACCAGCTGCTCGGAATAACTAACTGTAGATTCCGCCCATATGACGATTTAATTTACTTTTAAAATTTTCAAGCAAATAAGAATTTGGCTAAATGTACTGATAGTCATATTTAGATTATAGAGAATTAGAGATTCATTTTTATTCACCTTTCTAAACCCAAATGATAACTTTCCACCAAAGGTAATACCGTTTCTTCAATTAATCCACCAATGACATATATGACGCCATTGTGCCGACAAGCAGATGCACCTATTCTGCCTATGGAAAGAGGTACGATGGCAGTCCACTGGTCAAATTTCACGGAATAGCGTTCACACATCTCGGTGGGCCTATCAATATTTTGGCAAACAATTAAAGCCATTAATGTTACCGATTATAATAGTTTGCAAAAGTGGCTTCAAAAAATAACCTAAACTAATTATTACCAGACTGCCAAATTTCCGTTCTTAATTCATTAAATCTCACCTAAAACCTTCAGTTTCCCCACCAAATACATAAATGTGGCCATCTTCTGTTGAAGTTAGTGCAAATAGTGCACGCTTTATACTCATTGGAGCGACGCAATGCCAGCATTTGTCGGCAATCGTGTCATTATAGCAGTCCACAATTTCGGTTGGTTTTGGAATAGATAAACTTGTAAGGTGAATGTATCCACCTGGAATACATGTTTCGTTACATTATGAAACACCTTGAAAATGACCAGATACTGAAACACGTATGCCCACCTATTACAAAAAGGAACCCGTTAATGAAGGCTGCCCCATGTCCAGATCGCCTCGTTAGTAATGAAGGTAGTTTGTCCCATTTGGAAGACACTATCGAAAACTTCAAAACATCATCCCTAGCTTCCAAATTTTCTTTTTTGTCTCCAATACCCCCGATAACTATGATAGCCTGACTTTTATCATCAATAAATGGGCTTTGGACAAAATCGCATTGTTTATTATCTCGACAAAAACTGTTGTTCCCATTATTCCGTGTCAAACATGCATGGTGGCTTAAAAAAATAATTTTTAATTTTTAGAAAAAATTGTCAAGCAAACGATGCATTTTTCTATTAATAAAACATACCGAAAAGCTTCTCTTAGAATTGCTATGCATTCACTGTCGTTCAAGATAAAAGGCACACGATTTACTTGTTTCCAAATTTCCTTTGGATGAACCTTGTCCAATGCAATGCATTTAAGTACTTTTGCAGCAAATGTTTGGCGGGCATCAATCGGTTCACAACTCTTTAACCATTTGATGCCAATTTTTAGAAGGTGCTTTACCGACTTTAATCGCTGATGGGCAATGTCTGAACCTGTTTAAAACTGTCATGCTTTAAACATTGTTATGTCAAATAAAACATTGGATACTATCCAAGCATTTGTCCTGGAAACTAATCCGGACAACTGCAAAAAAATTCAAATAGCTTAACTATTTTCAAACCAGACAGATAGTGTAATTACTATCACGTTACAATGGCAAAGTGCAATGGTAGGAGACATAGTCGTGCACATGTTTACTCTTAAAGAGTAATAGAAGCAAAATAAAAATAAGTTTTTCGTACTTACTCAATATAGCACATACATCCACGACATCAAGAAAACCAAAATGGGGATCCAGTCGAATGCATTTGATATTTTCAGCCACAAAGTCGTGCATCTTCCTAGCCAGATCTTCCAGTTTATGATGTCGGCTCAATCGCAGGAACCGACACACATTATTCTCGTCGAAATTACTTAGAAAGTTGAAGCATTTCTCCTTCAGAACCTTCAAGTCTAACTGCTCGCAGATATTGATGATATCACTGACGGAATCTTCAGAAATGTCAATGACAGACGTATATAAGTATTTCAAAACCTGTGGATAAAATAAACAATTAATCTTCAGGAACGCTACAATGTATAGTGAAGGTATGATTCTTACCTTCTCAACAGTTTCAGGAGCAGCACCTTCGAGGTGTATTTCTGATATCATCGTCGTTGGATCTCCAAATATAGACAAATACTTTTCACTATGTGATGTCAACGCAATTTTATGAATACTATACAATCTGTCGCCTAATTTTATGCCAAGATCGCACAGGATTTTACTTTGATATAATTTTTGCAGATGATTGTTCATAGCATCATATGCTGGTTTGACAATGACAGATTCATCAGCAAAGTCAGAGTGGTGATCTATACATCTACAGTTCACTCGTAAATTAGTCAAATTCTCCTTCCGATTTTTACAAGTTCGACTTTCTGATCCACATTTATGGCATACATTTTGCGCCATTTCAAAAGATTTAAAAAGATGTAAATATTAAATCAATTAAGTTAATTCCATAGCACATCAAAGCACACAAGTACCTAATCATAGTCGAATACATACACGAAGTCACTTTGTGCATCATTCCACGATAAGCAAACTTTAAAAATAAACTTAGTTTGAATACAATTTAGAAAACTTTAGGTTTAATTTCGAATTTTTAAAAAACATCAAACAGTTCCATTTTTAAAACTCAAATTCCAAAGTCAGAGTGCCGTTCCAAGTCATGCTTATGTTTACTGGTCATTCAAAAAGCACGTGGAATATTCAAAAATATATATATATATATTTTTTTTGTAAAAAGCTTTAATCACAAACGTTCTCTAACTTACTTTGAAGCAGTTGAGTTGGGCTCAAGGATTCTTGTTGAGGTTGAAAATATGCCAGTTTGAGAACTAAAAAGTTCCAATGTTAAATTGCTTAGAAAAGCTGGAATGCTGCGATGTGTATGCAAAAAAAGCTCAATTTTATCGCCAATAACAGATGAAAACGGAGTTTCCAACAGTTGCAATTCTCCCGTATCTGCAGCTTTCTGAAAAATAATGCCATTTACAGATCAAAATAAATTCTTAAGGAAAGACTGTTAAAAAAATGATCGTACCTGTATTTATCAGATGAGCAATTACTTTTGAAAAAATTTGAAATTTGATAAAAAATAAATAAATGCATGCGAGTATTGGCTGGCAAATTATTCCAAATGTAAAAAATCGCGGGAAGATCATCTGTTAAATTAAAAGTCAAAACTATTTTACACATGTCTTACCGCGAACAGAAGATAGTCATCCGGCGATTCAGCATACATATTGGAAAGCTTGAACTGCCCACTACAAGGTAGGGAAATGTTGTAACCGAGCAGAGTGTACGTCACTTCACGAAACTCTGAACTGATCTTTTTGAATTCTTCCATTAGTCTTTTATTTTTTCCTTCGACAGTTACTAGCTGTTTTTGAAGGTCTAATGTTAGACAAAATGAATGATCCTTACATTAAAAAAAATCATCATGTAATTGTGTTGCTATCAATATTTTAATACTTAATCGAAAACCAATGATTGGATTACTTAAAGCGTGAAATCCTTAAATTCATAACTTTTTTAGGAATTAGAGATATCGTTGGGAGCATTACATAATTCAGCTCGGATATGTACCTTCGAGCACTTTAGCTGGTGGATCTTCCTTCAGTCTTTCCTCAACAGTAATGGTCAAATTTTCAATTGGTTCTCCGACTTCTTCCAACACTTTCAATCTTTGTTTTAAGGACACGTTTTCCTTCTTGACCTGTTCTAATTCACTAGCCCTTTGCTGTCTCGCCCATGCCACTGGATTAGACGAAAGGTGTATTGCTCTAGTTTTGAGAGGATTAATATCTCCCTGCGCATAATGACAACGGATTACTTCAAACAAACTGGCAAATTATAAAAAAGTGGAAGCAACGGTATTTATACGTACTTTGATTTTATCATATTCTATTTGTAACTCAAGCTTTTTCTTTTCTTCTTCCAGTTGACTAATCCTACTTTCGGACATTGCAACCTTGTCTTTCAGTACTTTTATTTCAGAAGACATCTTTTCTCTTTCTTGTTCGACTTCAGCCTGTAAAGTTTGAAGTAACCATTTTAGTTGCGACAAAACTACGAATCAGAAATACAAATTTACAATCTCTACTTACCCCTGACTGAAAGCCAATTTTCCTAAGCTGTTCACGGTTTGCATTCAATTCGACTTCCAAATTTTCAACAGTTCTCTTATAACCTTCCACAATCGATTCAAACTGCTGTGTTCCATCGTTTCCACGAGAAGGCATGACTAATGTAGTTTCATTCGTGTAGCTGTCCAACAATTGGCGGCTAATGTCCCTTTCCTGCCATTATAATATATTAAGAATTTGCTTACAGTGTATACCTTATTTCTTATTATAGTTATAAAAGAACAACGTTTAATACCTTTGAAACTAGTAGTAGCTTTCTCTGCAAATGTCTTATTTGATCAGAATTCTGCTTCATCGTGATTGCACTGAGATTTACATTAGTTTTAAGTTTTCCAATTTCTTCTTCAAGTGCTTGTTTTGCCTTCTTTAAAGAGTTATTGCTAAAATTTAAATTATCAAGGATTAAATCCATATAATGCACAATCCAAATAATAGACTGAAATTTTACAATTTTCTTACTTGCTGGTTAACTCTCCAATCTTTTCCAAAAGAAGCCCATTTTGTTGCTGCAATTCGCCAATCGCTTTTGTAATATTGTGAGGTGATCTACATCAAAACAAAGCAATAATAAGCCAAGAGAAAAAGCAAGTTGGAACATTTTTAACATCAATGTTGCACTTTCTATGTAATTAATGCAATTTTCAACTTATTTAAACCCAATTAATCAATGATAAATTACATAGAGAAACACACCTGGGAACGTCTTCGCCAATTACCGACAAACTCTCCCATGCAGATAATCTGTGTTGTAAGTCTTCGTTTTCTAGTTGACAGTTTTGCAAAGCCTGGACCTTGTTTTCAAGCCTATCAATTGTTTGTTTTGAACTTTCCAGTTTTTCATTTAGTAGCATGATATTTTCATCTCTCCGGCTGTAAACATAATTTCAATAAAAATCTCCAAGTAAAAACTCCAAAATTAATTACAATCTAATTGCAATTTACCTAAGCAATGCATTTCTCTCCTTTAATCGTTTATTTTCCTTTTCAAATTCATCTTTATCTGTTAGTTGACCCTGAAGAATTTTCACTAGCTTCCCAGCATCTTCCAACTTGTCTAATTCCGTTTCCAACTCCTAAAAGGGAGGATAATATAGTACGGTATGGAAAAACAAACGATTGTAAACACAATTTCAATGAAAATAAGATTAATACTTACGCGAATTCTCTTTTGCGCATCTTTTAATTCCTCGCCAGATTTTTCCATTTCTAAGTTATATGTAATTAGACTGACAGAATTTCTAAATAATGTTGAAAGTTACTTTGTTAATAGGTTAGTCAAAGTTGTTAACATTTCAAGGGATTTGTGGCATGCAAAATAAGCAAGCTAAGACAAAGTTAAGATATGATAATTGAAATTTACGTTTCATGATGCTTTAACCGATCTTCAGATGCCTGCAAGTTGGTTTGCAATTCGTTATTATCCATCTGTGCCCTAAAATCATGTAGTGAAAGCAATTCAATTTCAATAAACTGAAACGCGTAACCAAATCTTCCAATAATGTCAGAATTCTGTTGTTTATTACCTATGAAGATCACTTTCCAACATGCACACCGCTTCATTAAGCTGAGCAATTTGCTATAAGAAGAAAAACAATTTGCTTAGTTAAAATTCGAGACAGATTTATACAACAACAAAAATACATGAGGAAATTGTAAACCTCTTCAAGGTCAGATTTCAAATCATCCTTCTCCCTCTGTAAATCGCTTATTTGCTCTTCATATTCAGCAGTTGTTGTTTTCATAGTTTTCTTCATACTTCTTAGCTCGGTTAGCATTTCTGTTTCCTTGTCAATGGCTCGACTTAATTGCGATCTCATTTCTTCAAGTTTTTGTTTATCTAGCTGCAAAAAAATGTACAGTGGGGCAGTTATGGAATCCGCATTTAGCCATTTTACAATTGGGGCAGTCATGGAAGCCGCATTTAGCCATTTTAATATTACGGGTTAACTTCCAAATCCTAACCTGATGTTCTAGTCGTATGGTATCTATTTGCTTCTCACATTCGAGTTTGGCCAATTTGTTGGTATTTTCTAATAACGACACCCGGTTACCCAATCTCGTCACTTGTGTTTTTGATGAAATCAGCTCGGCTTCCCTTTGACGTTTCCTGGAAGGAGCTGAAATGGATACACATTTGACATTCATATATTAAAAATAACACCTACGTTTGGGGTTAATATATCGGCACTGAAAAGTGGGACTCACGTTCGATATTTAATTCGGAAAATGATGTAGAAGCGCATGGTGTCTTGTCTCTCGGACCGGTGTCAAACATGAGCGAGCTGCTGTTGCCGAAATTCATGGTGGATTCATCGAAGTTTAACCGCTTAGAAATTTTATCGCTTAATACGACTGGATTACTTTGTGCACAAGGCTTTGATAAAAACTTATCAAAATCACCGAGCATGCGAAGAACAACGGTGCTTTCGGGATTATCCCTTGACGCCATTTTTTTTCAAACACTGTAGTCTTGTTAAATAATGGGCGATAGATGGCGCTAATATCTGTACAGGGGTGATAGAAAATTACGTCATTACAGGGTGTCCAGATTATGAAATCTAAATAATTTCTAATCATTCTCCTATTTAAATATTATAAAATTATTCAAAACTTTTGAACAAATAATTACAAGTAGTATCCTTTAATCTTTCATTTAGTTTCAAAGATTACTTTAAATAGGAAATCTTTTTAAAAGTTATTCAATTTTCCAAGTTTTAAAACATTCCTTTACACACATCAGTTATCGTTCTGTGTTCCTTGAAAAAAAAAAACATATACATAGAATTATGTCCAAGTACTTACACACGTTTGTATTTTCACCAGTTTTGATACTGATATAAGAAATGCGATATTGAAATTTTCATTAGAATTTTGTACTAGAAATTTTATTTTTTTAATCTGTTTTGTTGGAGCCCTATCATTCGACAAAAATAATAAATATTATTCACCAAATAGTTATAATTTAAGTTTAACAATTGAAAACTGAATCCCTTACAAATTACTAAAATACAAATATGAATTACAAATTAAAACAGCATATTATGGGATTGTTACTATTAAACTAAATAGTGAAACTACTTGTTTTTCTTTTGGTTTTAAATATATTATGGCGCTATAGTAGGCTTATTTTTCAAGTTGCTATCAGCACTTATGCAGTATTTAGTTATATGCCTCAATGAAGTCATTTTTTTAAGAATTCAAAACAGGAGTGTTAGATGTCAAAACTGAGATTCTTCTGGAAACCAAATTCGGGTGCACAAAAGAGATGTAAAGTTGTTTGGCAGCGCTCAAAATGCCACTTCATCTTGCATTATGTAGGCCAATGAAACCTTTGTAGAGCTACGGATGTTTCTTGAGCAACCACAATCTCAAAATCGATATTAATGGCGTGCATGTATACACTAGAGCCCAGTAACGAGGATCCCACAATAGACACAAACACACACATACACACACTGCTGGAATTTTGCACACAATCTCTTATAAGCCTCACTTGATATCCCCCGGCCATTTCGCTACATGAAAATCACTTTGTGCGGATCCTCCTCCTCCTTCTCCGTGATGAGGACGGCTGAATCTTTCAGCTGGAAAAGCTTTAATTCCCTTTGAGAGAAACAGAAAAATCGGCATGGCTAATTGGTTACATCAATATGGTTTCGCAACATGATAGTGAGAAAAATCTATTCGCAATTTCGTCATTTTCGAGATGATTTCGAATTGATGAAGAAGAGCTGCCTTTAAGCATATGCTCAGAAAGTCGAATATAAGTGGGAAAAAATATGGGTTAGCCCTAATGCATCACAGTGAAGCAAAGGATCAGAAAGTAGCAACAAGGTCGCATTCGTACAGAGCGTTATACCGAGACCGTAACAGCCTCCGAGATCTTTCGATTAACCTAAATTCACATCTAGCAGCTAGCCACATTCGCGTCCGTATTCGAACTGGATGACATCTACGAAATTTGGTGAGTGTGAAATTACTAAATTACTATTATGCTTTTAAAAAAGTTGTTCAAAATCTTTGCATGATCTTGGTGCAACAAGGTTCTTTCTGTTCGCTGTACTTTCAAAACACCCTGTATAATTTAGGTTTACACAAGATTTTTCACAGTGATCGAAGTAAATATAACTTACTTTATATAGTTGATTTCATAAACGACATATCGAAATGTCTTCAACAATTGATGTAAAATACATTTGTGATAAAACTTTATCGTTTTATTAAAATGTTGCATTAATTATTGCAATTATGTATCTGACAAATGCCCAATATATTCTAAAGATAGTTACCGTAATAAATGATATTTAACACTCAACGTCTATAAATCTACGGTAAAGTTGTCTATAAAAAAACTTTCAAATTTCGAAAAAAATTACTAAATATGTTCTATGTACAATTGAATTCAATGAAAAAAATAATTTTTTAGTATTAGTAAACAAGTTAAATTTTCCAATTTGTCTTTTTTTAAAATTAAAAAACAGTAAAATAAATACAAAACTCTTTAAATTGATTAAATGTTAACTTTGAGATTGTTGTGGTTATACCTTCCCCCTCAATTTAGATCGCTTGAAAGCTATGATAATGGATGATATCGGATTTTCTCCAAATTGCAAAATTTCCCTTAATCACGACCATCCCACCATGTCAGAATTTATAGCTCTAACAAAATTCGTTAAATATTTACTTGATCGCTCTTTGATTGCTGGGTTTTATGTGCAACGAAAGCGCTGCAAGACTATCAATATTTGGCGTTATTCACGGTCATAATTACGGGCTATTTAATGGATATCCAGACTAATGGCTTAGGGACATGCGATCAATAGACACATTTTCAAGGTAGGATTTTTTCCAGGAAAACAGAAACTGCTTTCAAACATGCAGCTTGTAAATCTATAGAAAAGGCATTTAATTGATGAATGATATTCAGGATCATCAACGAATGAAGCGAAACTTAAATAATAATTACGCAGAAAGCAACAACAAAAAAGTTTAAAAAGTTTTTTTTTTTTTCTTTTTTGCAAAAAATAAAACGAAGTTGGGCTTCATTGCTAAGCTTTGGTGCTAGCATTGTTTGCCTAACTGCTGGGGCTTTATTAACATATATTGCTCGTTTAAATACGTTTCCAAATAACTAGCTACTATATTTCTTAAATTTTCACATTATATTTCACATATTTCACAATAATGATGTCTCTATTGCCCATTTTTTCTATCGTACTCCTTCTTTGCCGGAAAAAAGCACCAATTAAAATAATACTCAAATATATCTTTCTCAATTGTAAAAAGTAAAGTTTCACATTATTATCCTGTTAATTTATATTTTTGAAAATCTAGCACGCATTTATTGAAAAATGTTCGTGTTTAGTTATAATAAAATAATATAAAAATAACGTTGTCTGTATAAAAACTTTTTGAAAAATCATTACAATTTTATGCATTGTTTTTTCAGGAAATAAAAAAAAAATCACAGCAATCAATATCCCAGCACGAACAAGAGAAAAGTGAAAAAAAATTTGGATGCCCACTAAAATTCCCAGCCTTTTGAAGAAGTTTTAATAAGCTGATTGACGAGTTTAGCACTCGCATTGTATAGGAAGATGGCACGAGCGTCGCATATTGAAATTTCTCGACTGCAAGATGAACTATGGAAAAAGTGAAGGGATTTGGAAAACTGTATTCATGATTGAACCTTAATTTCCACAACAAACAGGTGGTGAAGATAGTGTCTTGTTCACCAATGTCTCCAGATGAGGTCTACCGTCCTTCAAAGCTGTCCGCGAGGTGCATTTTTCTAACTGTCACTTTGGCAGTGACTGCAACGGCCAGTGGTTTCATGGTCCTGGCCCTTATGACTGATCATTGGGAATACGTGGACTTTGACAGAGACAAGGTGAAGGAAATCACCAATAATAGCACCCATGTGGAGTGGCTAATGGACAACCGCGTGGCAAGATTAAGCATCCCACCCGAGAAGATGCCTAGTCCTCCGATAATTATATCGCCCATTACACTGTTTAACAAAAATCATCTCGATAGACAATTGAGATTGCCTAGCAATCGGGAGAAGAGAGATGTGCGGACAGTTTTCCTGGTCCCCATGTACGGAGGCGTGTGGACCATATGTACAAATCTCAGAGGTAAACAATCATATATATATATAAGTTTCAACAACCTCCAAACATATCAAATTTTGTATATTTGTATTGGTTAAAAAGTTTTACAATGCATTATAATTTGAATATAAATTCCAAAAAGAAAAATTATATCGAATAATTGGTAATAATTAACATAACAGGTATTTGACATTCTGAACTAATGTACAGAAATCTGAAATTTAAGTGGAAATATTTCTGATGCACTCGGTATAAAACTTGCAATAATAGCGGACAACGCTGCTTTTCAAATGTAAAGTAAAATGGCCTGAAGTTAAAATCTAGGTTAGCTTTCAATTTTGGATCGCAATATATTAAAAGATTACCATTTACAGTATCCTGAACTGGGCCAGCGAGAGACACACCCAGATAAAGTTAATTGTGATTATTAATTTATAGAACCCACCAACTGAGTCCACATAGGACTAAATTAAAACACAGCTGGGCTTTAAATTAAACTCCAATTCCCAACATTTGAAATCTTTTAAGCGTGATCACAACCCTATCACTTTCAATGGGTGAAATTTTAAAACACAATCACAGCCAAACAAAAAGAGATTAAATAAAAA
>JAQGBW010001826.1:0-23046 GCA_034698625.1 Julus scanicus | reverse complement strand
TTATGGGACCAGTCATTTTGTATTTCCAGTCATTTTACACATTGGCTGGTTTGACACATTGACTGTAACATATATAATTGATGGAATTTTAGTAGAAAAGCACATGTACATCCTCCTATGATAGTGGTTTATGCAATCTATCAATATTATTAATGCACGTTATATTTAAATAATGCAGTCATTCCATCATCAATAATTTCTCGGCATAATTTTGATGAACAGCGTGAATAGACAAGAGGCAATGTTCGTCATGGACTGTCCAATTATGCTTCTGCACACTTTTGTATTGTTCATTTGCGTTCTACTCATTAGTTTCGTGCTTAATCGTTTAATCCCAAATTGCACTCTGGGTCAGAATAATCGCTGTAAAAGCAAATGAAAATCATTTATAAAGGCAAAATGAAAACCACTAAGGGTCAATGAGTAGAGATTCGATGTTATTTCTCATCGCTTCGCTACTCTTTCATTAAACACAATAATTATCATCAGTGACCATGGCCATTGTTTGTCATTTCTGAAATTTAAGCTAAAAATGTTGAATTTCAACATACTGCGAATTGCTTCTGGAATAAACTTCCATTCAGAGAACACCTGCGTAATTAAGGCATCTCCTGTAATTTCCTAAATAATTTCACAATCGATTCTAGTAGCTGCCATGCAGGTTTTATTTTCTATCATATTTTCACTTGGTTTATTAAAAATCGAATCACACACTAGGCCAATTTCCTGCACCGTTGCGCACATTTAATTACCATTAGGGGAGACTGCTGGGTGAAAATGGAACCGTAGCGACCAAACTGGGATTAACAAATCTAGTTAAAGTGGCAATCACTATATATTGTAAGAAAACGATGTCGACATCAGACTGCTTAATAACTATGGTTTCAAAGAATTTTGCTCATTAGTCACTGCGTTTGGAAATTAAATAATGCATCGTGTTGTTTTCAAAATATATGCAATCTTCAATACAATTTTGAATGAGAAAATCATATTAAAATAACTTTTCGTACATAGTAAAAAATGATGATATTCGGTATAATATAGCTTGTTCATCACACTAAGAATTTCATATAAGAAGGGCCGTTATTAGAAGATTACCATGCCTACACTACTAATTAAACTGTGATGTACCCCAAATAAACCCTGTACAACTGATGATAAAAATCTTAATTAACTAGTTTCGTTACTATATGTCTTGTACTTGGTTTACAAAAACTTTTCGAAATGACGGTGCAGTTTCTTAGCGATTTTCTATTGTATTGTTTAATTAAGGAAGGAGGAAGGCATTTGAATCTTGCCTAATTAAGCCGTTAATGGCATATTCTTTTCGCAGATGAGCTCTAAAACAATAATAAGCTTTTGTCAAGCTGCAATATGTTGCCCATGCGAGCGTACGATCATATTACACCACAAAACAGTTTGTTAAAAAAAACTTTTTTGTAATTTTAATTGGTGCACATTATTACCGCTATCTGCATGTGCCGCGAGCTTTTAACGAGCGTTTGTTTACGAGCGTAGGAATAGCAAACGATACTTGGTATAAAAGTCAAGAAAATTAATAGTTTCATAATAATTACTGTTCGTCTGATATATTTTTAAGATGTATACAGGTCGCCATTTTGAAAATGAGTTTTTATCGTTATATATTCAGGGGGTGTAGATCAGGTCCTTGCCCGAGCATCCCCCTTTAATGCCCTTATTTTATTACTCATTCTGCAAATGTCTTTTATAATGCTGGGGATTCTGTTCTGCAAGCAAATTTGATAATTATACATTTTTACTGCAATTCTCTACAGCAATCGTGCCTATATACAGTGTATTTTGTATGGACGAAGGATGAGGCCCTGATGCACCATTTAAGCGTCCTCGTACCCATTTGGAGGTACTGCAATTTAATGCACGCCTTTTCTGTGCTTTGCAATGTTTAGGCGTGAATTACTAAAAGGGCGACGTGCTATTTTACTATGCCTTTTTTATGTTTATTTCCGTTTTCTCGTACTATAAAATGCAACGATATCGCACGCAAACGCATAGTTTTAGGCTCATATAAAACCGTAGGAAAGCTAAATATAGCGACGAAATTAAATGATTGAATTCTGGGTTCGGACAAGCAATGGCTAAATCGGAGTAAACCTCAACGTTGCCACACTCGACTTAACTATAGATACGAAAGGAAAATCCTTCAAGTGAGACTGTGAAAAGCTTTGTATTAACCGAAGCAGGACACTCGTATTACGAAGTTATAATAGAAGACTTAACATCAGTCTTGCATCAGTCGCATCAATTGGTATATTATAAAAAAATGCCGTTCATTAAAGCTCTGTGGCCTCATGCAGCTGCCCATACTCCATAAACCATACTCATTAAAGTTGTATAGAGATTTTTTCAGAGATTTTTTTATATAAAACTTTTAAAGCATGCTTTATAGACAGAACATCCTTAATGCCTATAGGAAACACTAAACAGAAACAGTATTTCGCAAATTTGTTTGCAGTCTGTAGATGATCACCAGATTTTTGCAACCAAGTTTCAGCAAACGTTTGGCCAAAAAACGTGTTTCAATGAAACGTCAAGAGGATGTGAAGATCAAAGGAAACATTTTTTTATAGTTAAGGCGCTCCTACCAAGGCATTTATACTCCACGTGCTTCATTGCAGACTACGCTTATACTACGGTGAAAAGGCTTTCGTGAACAAATACATTTGGACAAACATCTTTATAGAAATATGTTCACAAAACCACGTTTCGGCAACTTGGTTTGCATAAACTTTGTTTCAGTTTTGTGTTTCCTATAGTGTGTACTAAGAATGAGAGAAAGTTGTCTACGTATCAGTGTATTGATTGCTGTTTTGTTAGAAAATGCTTTTACGCACTACCACAGGTAAATGTGTAAATTCTGGTCTTCTTTTCTTTTTTTTCTTCATGGGATCTCAGCAAGATCCGGATTTGAATAACCTAATGCATTGCGTTAAAGATGTCACGTTCAATTTTATTTTCACGAAAAGAACATTGGTAAATTCATGCAATCAGTTGTGCAAGATGTTTTCTGATGCTTTTCGTCTTGCATAGTGCTCAGGAGTACAACATCCACCTCATAGGGAGCTGTTCTTCTTTAAATAAATTAACTAGCAAGTGTTCCCAAAAGATTGGCCTTTGCTGGAAATGACATAAAAGGGAAAAAGGTGATCGCACTTCTATAAATTCAAAACCATCACCTTATATGTCTAAGCCCCTCTTTCGTCAGCTATTTAATTAATGCTCTTAGTTTGAAAGGCAAAATTTCCTACGTCATTTCAAATTAAAATATAGGATAAGCTTTTACGAGAATTAACAATACAACGTCTGTAAGGATAGGCTACATTGCGCAATGGTTTAAATCTCTGAAAAAAAGGTAAAATTGAACGGACGTGTAAGCTCCTTGACATTTTGGATGATGTTAAAACCTTTAGAAAAACTCAGTTTCTATTAGATTTTATGCCCAGACCATTATTTATACGTGAACTTTAAATTACCAAGATATTGGAAAGAACATAGATTTTTCTTCTGCTTTACGCGTGTACTTATTAGTGGATATGCCATCAAATCCCTAGAGGACATGATCTGTAAAAGCAACTGCTGTAAGGCCGTTCTGTAAATATTTGTTTATCTCCAAAGATGCATGTCTCTGCTTACAAATTTCAAACAGCTGCCCATATAGCTTTGGCATTGGGAAAATACGTTGATGTCTTTATATGTGACAAATGGACACATACATAGGGTTTAGAATCAAGAAAGACAGTTTGGCCAGTTTTCGTAAATTGGATAAGTTTGTAGGACCAAACATGACACATTACCAAATGTCGGTTGCATCAATTGCATTTCTGTGGCTGGTTTATTGGTTTAAACGGACGAATTCTTGTATATGGCAAAACATGTCTTACTTGAAACATACATTTTCTCATTATATAACGTCGCTAAGCTATTCTGCCAGAAACTGTTAAAACTTAAGCAGTTAATTCCATGAATATACTAAAAAACCTGCTTTGAAATTTAGATTGAGATTTGTTCAAGGGAAGCTTAATTAAGAAATATGGTAATTCTTCTAATTAAAAGTAGCTTATGGGAAATTCAGCTAATTGCTGCAAATTAGCGAAAAGCAATAATTTATACTGAGTACCATTCGCTTGTAAGGAATTGCAGGCGATATATCGATGATCTTTTTTTATCTAAAGAAGCTTTAACATTGTCAGAATTTCATTGAAATAGCGTATTAAAAAGTTAATATCTAGTGTGATATAGTAGACAAGATGTGCACCAGTTACACGAATAATACGTATACTATTTAATGCGAGGTAAAATAAGAGGTTGAAATGTTTTAATATATATTTTCTTCTTTTACTACTTTGTCCTTTTATTGCCTTTTTATGTCAGTAAAAATAATCGTGTAATGGATCTTTCCACTTGAATTGAAATTAAATTTCCATTGAGTGATATTAATCTTCAAATTTCATTATGCCATTCCCTCTAATTTAAATTGATAATATTACTTTTATTTGCGTAAATCGCATCTGCTGAATGTAATTTTAAACATTTAATTTAACGTTATTTATCTTTTCTTGTTAAGAAATCTGATCCGAATTGTTTTTCTAAAAATATTTTATCCCTGGTGCTATTTGGTTTTGTATAATTTAATTTTCAAGTTCCCATAGCAACTACGTTTTTCCAATTATAGGTTCAGTGGGCCTATTGTCCCATTCTTTTAAGTTAGCCTGACGAGAGTTACTCTGAAATTGAATATATACATCATTATAGATTTACTTTCGTACAATTATTTGTATTTGATTATGGAGTCTGAAATCCAAAACCCAGAATCCTGCTGTTTGCTCCAATTTCTAGATATGAACGCGGTCTTACTCAATCTTCATTTTTACATTCATATGTACGTGCAAACAGGTCCCAACATCTATATTTGTTTATGTAAATCTTGCATATGCATTTACATTTTATAGTTCTATTCATTGTTATTCAACTCAAAACAACAAATCAAGTCGTTGGACAGTATTTATTTATACATTATTTACATGTGAAACCTTTCCTATCCTCTACATGAACTGATGTTGGAACGTATTGAATACTCAAGTTATTGTTTACAATTTCTAAGTTTATATTTGCATAATATTTGCTTATAAACTTTGCCCATTAAACGGAATTAACGATAAGTCCAAAATTTTAGTCAAGAGCAGCTGCAGTGAACAGTGGTATGGACTTTTTCAATTAGTATGGATTATTCAAATGAATTATTTAAACTTATCCAACATTGGAATTATAGTTATTCCATATTTTCCGGTAGTATCAGCGGAATGTCGTAGGCATGTATGTATATACATGTTCACTGAATGTGTCGAACTTGCGTAATATAACGTGCATAATGTATTCTAATAATCTCTATTTGCTATTAATCATAAAATTTAATTTTTAATGAAAGCGAGCTAATGATGCAATTAAATATTCATAATAAACATACTAACTTTTGTTGTATGCATTTAATTAAATTGCCAAAAACAATAACAAAACACGAAATGGTAGGAGAAATAATTCAAACAAAAATTAATCAAAGACGAATTAACATCACATGTTTTGAAATAAAATTGTTTTCGCAATCATTAATTACTCGGTTAGTCGAAGTTCAAAAGTGTACATTTGTTGTTCTCGCCGTCTGTTGTGTTGTAAAGGCCATTCCAACTGCATGCTTATTAAACAGTAAATAGCAAGGGCTTACCTAACTGTAAGTATCTTAAATAATTTATATTCTCTTCTTTACTTCCATTTTATTTGTTGTTAGAAAAGCAACAATGCTTATGTAATAATAATGACTCCAGTTTCATTATCTACATGTGCTTCTTTTGCTTTTTCTAGAAAGTTAGGATAAATGCTAAAGTATTGATGTTGTTAATGGTATAAACGTTTGCACTGTGAGTCATAAAAACGTAGAACCCAAAATCCCAACTTCGTGAAAAATGTTCCATTTAAATAAAGTTTGGCTCTTACATAGAACAATAGTGTAAAAACAAAAGTTAATTATAAAATGTGCTCAAAATGTTCTCCGGTGGCCTTTACACAAGCCCGGAGTCTAACGCGCCATTCTTTGATTGACGAATCGATTATACGTTGGTCGAGTTTAATCCAAGTTTTCTTAATTCATAGTTTCAAGTCTTCGATATTATTAATCCTCGATTTGTAAACCTTATCCTGATTCAAACCGGATTCAATTTCGGACTGTTTGGTGGCCAGTGGTTGGGTTCGACGAACTCGGGTGTTTCCTGTTGCTGCAGTTCAACTGTTTCTCAAGCACGGTGAGTCTTGTTGAAAAATGACTAAATTCGAGATTTAGCGCATGATCGAAAGAAGTGTTTTGTTCCTACACTAGTGGTCTATGTAATTGCCAAATTTCATTTAAATCGAAGAACTTTTCACGAAGTTGTGGTTTTTCTTATTGGGTTCCACTTTTTAACGACTCACAGTGTACAATGACAGTTAAACCTCAACTAAAAAATAGCCTGATGAAGTCAGAGTGTATAGGTGCATGTAAACAACTTGTAAATGGTTGTGGTATATTCAATTCATTGAAGGTTGGGGAAAACACTGTTGAAATTCATTTTAAGGCACTCAACATATTGCCTCTTTTTTAAATTATTAAACAGGTATCTAGTGCGTGTCTCCAAGGAGACCACTTCCATTAAGTGGTGAAAGACATGCATTGAATTTAATTTATTTAATTTGAATTTAGAGCTGTTTTCGAGGAAATTTGTTTGGCGGGACTCTTAATGTGTTGCGCATTTCACGATGATAACTTGCTTGATCTTATTACAAGTCGGTGAGTGCAAAATAATGAAAAGATTTCAATTTCGAGATTCGCACTCTTGAAGACTTTTAACGACAACTTGCATAAAGAAGTGAAACACAAAAAAACTCCTATTATTTTTATTCTGAAATAAGTTTAAAAATAGATCAATCCCTCAGAGGATTTTGTACGTTTGGATATTTTCTTCATCCTGCTGCTGAAAAATTGATTAATTTGAAGACAAAACGCCAAACCCTGTTTTCGTCTCATTTTGTTTGTTCTGCATATTTTACTTATTTTTTTGCGTATGTTATCTACCTACAAGTTTATATTTCATTGTCAATGTATAAGAAAACGAATATCGCATTGGAATTTTTTTTGGCAGTAATGCAATGCATGCACTTAGTTTTGTTAAGTCAAGCTTGTTCATTTTCTTTCTGTGTTGCTTAGCTTAAAAGACAATATTTTAGCAATTGAGTTGAGTGTTTACCAAGAATGTAAATAATTTAGGTAATTAATGTTTTTATATTATGTAAACTGTAGTAGGACCTATTCAATTAAATTTGAAGTGTATTGGTTCTGCACAGTATACTTTTAGTTTGGGTGCCTTAGATAATATCCATTCATAGCGGTAAAACTCTTATCATTAACAGCAACCACACAGAATAAAGACAATGTGAGTCTACACAATTAAAGACCCATGCTATTCTATAGACATTCAATAACGCAGGTTTATAGGATATTTTGATCTCCCATCATGCTATTGCATAACAATGTTATATAATATCGCTTAAGTAAAAGCTAAACCTCATTATAAAAAGTATGTTCATTAAACATTAAGTTTTAAATACTGCTTATAAATACTATGGATCATGGTCATATACACTTTTACAGTATAATACTGTGAAATAAGCATTACATACACATTAAAAGTTTACATTTGCGCAATACACTATACAGCCTAGTATAGCAATAAACAACGTGTCTTGAAATTCATGTGTTAATCTACGTTTATTACATTTTCAGTTCTTATATATCAGTTCAGTTATATATATATATATATGGGCTCTGTGTTTTCAACAGTTTTGCCAATTAGTCGCTTGAACACACAATGTTTATGTTCCGTTTTCCATATTATATATGGTGGAATGGTCTTTATTCAGAGAATGCTAATTTTGCTCGTAATTATAAAACATGTTTGTATACAACTTATTTTGCGATCATAAATTTCTCTCAGTTAATGTTGAATATATGAGGCTTACTATTTTGTTGCTGCTTTTAATTTATGTAATCGCGTGCACAAACATGTAAAAAATAACGTTTCCATAATTTAAATACCGAAAGCGAATGTATAATTGTTTCTATATAGTATTTATTTTAATGATTAGTTGTATATGTGTTTGTACTTACTTCTACGTGTGCTGAAATGAATCTAATTGTTAGTATAGGCTTATACAAGTTATCATATTGATAGCTTACACGAATTAAACCAAATTTTTTTGAAAAAAAAAACCACAATTATAAACACGTTTATTAAAGCAATCAAGTTCCCAACAATGCAAACGGTGATATTTTTCAGTAAAACTTGAAACTAAAACGCCATTCATAGTTCAAGAGTGCGAATCTCTAAATTGAAATCTTTTCATTATTTTGCACTCGCTGACTTGTAATAAATAGTTGCTCGTATAGTCTCTCATTACAAGATATTAGGTTTCAACAGTTCATATATCTAATCTTTCCTATTTTGAATTGAATATAGCCCTTTGATCTTTTGATGAACGAGCAAATATACAGCATGATGATTTATGTTTGGTCCCATGCGTATTGAAACATCTTCTATATATGCAACGAATTCGAGCCCCCTGCCAGTAGTGAAATTGAATTTTTGTGAGTTATGAGAAGGGAATAAATGACTACAATGATTGTTTTTATTTTGGTTTTAATGTGGTGACTTATTTGCATTTGTCCCATGAAAAATACAAGCCTGTGCCATTTCTGAAAATTGCAATGCATGATTAAAGGATATTTGTAGTGCTGAAAAATCGTTACATCATGCTCGATTACAAAGTAATTAGACGGATTTTTAGAGTTATTTCCAGTTGGGGCATTCATATAAAGTTAGCCATATTCAGCTCAAAATTGTAAATATTCTTCTTCTGAAATGCTAATTATTTCTAGATCAACGAAGGTATGTTTTCCTTGTTTTGTTGATTCAGTTATTATTCTGATATTGTATGAGTTTATATATATTTAAATTTTGCTGCTCGTTATTCGTGAGATATGCATGCAAAAATAACTTCAAAAGCAATGGCTGACATGAATTTAGCAAGTGAGGGTAGAGCGTTGATAAAATCTTAATTAGTACCAAGGGAATTTTGCCAGTCCCATTACTATTTTTAATGCAAATGCTAAATATATTTAGTATTTATTATTTAAAAGAATAACTGAATAAGTAGATTTATGTAATATATTGTGATATATTTGGAATTAAGTCTATGGATCGAGCAGTACACCAAAATTCTGGAATAATTGTCTCGTGAATTGCTGTATTTAGCTCTATGGTGTCATTTACTGTATACATGTGTGTTATTATTTCATTAGGCATAAAGATTGCACCACACATGTATATATATATCTCATTTCATTCAATAACATAGCGAGTTGTCCCTAGCTCTTTTTTTAACAGGTACATGCATTATCTAACTATAAAGTGGATTATTTTAAATGCTTACATAATCAGGGTTTGCAATAACTCTTCATTATATTGACTTTCCATCATTAGCACATGAAAAAGTATTTTTTCAAATTACATTTCAACGTCGGCAGTTGATGTGAGAGCTCCAAAGTTAAATCTCTGATGTTTTTTTCATTTCTTTTGCTGGTCCTACGAACAACGTGTGTATACACTTTGAAAAAGTACATGTCACCGGAGAACATGCCTATTTGAATATTTGTCTTTAAGAATTATTGTATAAAACAAGTTCTTATTCCATTAATCTATTAAGAAATTCCATTAACAGTGGTGTTTATGCATTGTGAGATTCCAGTGGTCTAGGTTTCCCATTTTTTTATATAAAGTGCCCCAAAACAAGACTCTAAAAAAATTTCTGTTAGAATTTATGTATATACGAGGATTTCCATGCAAACATTTACTAGATTAAAAAAAAGTTTGTGGCGTGTCATTCCTCGTTAAGAATCCTGAACGAATCCTCTCTTGTTTGTTTAAGTGCATTTCAAATGCAGTTCATACATTATAATTTAATTTTCTACTGGTAATAAGACTAACAAAAACTAGAGGGTACATTTTGCATGCATTTTCAGTGATGCATAGGTAGATTTCGTAAATTATTTAAGATCTTATTTTTCTATGGCGTTTTATTTTAGTAGTGACATCTGCTTTCTTATCAATTTTGTGACACCAATTACCGTATTTTCCTCAAATGTGAGATAAGCAATAGCACTTTATGAAATCAATATTTCGTTTGGAAATATTCCTTGAGTGTTAGTTTGTGTATTTGAAACTCTGATAGATTTGGAAACGTTTTATCTCATACATAAACAAACCCAGAATGCCTTAAAATCATCTTTGCCATGCACAAACAAAAAAACTGTGCTTACTTTCATTGGAAAAGTATTTGCAAATATGAAAATCTAGCGAAACTTTCATCTTTTGTTTTTGATATCATCTGTTCTCCAACTTCAGAGATTAGGTAATGGTAAAAACATGTAATTTGTAATTTAATTCTTGTACGTGTTGATGGCATGGTTTATAACGGTTTGGTGAACCGTAAATGCATGTAAAATAATGCAAGCCTACATTATCTAAAGCAGGGGTGTGGGAAGTACCATTTTTTTCTGCCAAGGGTCATTTGGATATTAATGATATTACAAAAAACTACATTCCGGTTTAACAATCCCTATGTATAGAAAATTACAAGCTTTGAAATTTCCAACATTGACCGCATCATTTCTGTGCTGCATTTTTTAAAAGTATTTCTATTTTGTAATATTTGAAATTTCTACGTTTTAAAACTGTTTTCTCCTCCAGAGACCTGAAGCTCCTAAATGCTGTATAATCAATTATTGCTTACACACCAAGACATTACAAATGATGCCAGCCAAAGTTTCTTTCCTTTCTTGGTGTTTCTCGATTTTAAAGATTGCTGTTAATTAATGTCTTCATCCTGGATGTCCATTCAAAATATGTCCTAAATAGGTCAGAGTTCTTTGAGGTAATTTACTGACCACTAATTCAAGTTGATCCATTGTCATACTTGCAGGAAGCAGTGTCATATTGATACAAATGTTTTCAATTTGTGCATAGACTGAGCATCATTTATTTTTATTAACTGTGCCGTTTGACGCGATTTAATAGGGGCTATAACACTCGCTTAATCTAGGCAGTTTTTCAGCTCCAAAAGTGATTTAACGGTTGGATCAGTTTAACTCTTTGTAGATGCACGACCTCATCGAATGGTGGGTTGTTTAATGTCATATTTTTAATTCAACAATTTTTACAACTTTTTAATGTTTGAACACGCAACCGTTTGAAGAATGTAAACACATAGTTTGAAACTTATAATTATAATTATGGTTTTGGAACCACAATTATAAATAATAAGGTTTTTGAAGACTGGACAATGAAAAATGGTTCCATCCATGATGGTCATGGACTCATGGTATTTTTTTAAAAAAAAGCGTTATTAAATAACCAATGCCATTTGTAAGATATATAACAAAAATGCTTTTACCGCAAATAATAAGTCAGAGAACTCCCAAATTATTCATGTCTAGTATGGTGTACCGAGAAAACTTCCTTTGTCTATTGAACCGTAAAATCTTGGGCAACCAGCGCGCTGTCATAGAAAAACAGATCGATGCTTTCAGAGCTTTTATGGTGGATTCGTTTAAGATCCCTTTTTTAGGATACTGATCCAGGTCGTGAGTTTAAGACACCCTACTGAATCTTTATTCAAGCTGTCTAATAGGTGGAGTGGTCGTCCATATTTAGTCTCTAACTCCTAAGCCTGCTAAATTTGTATATACTTTGTTAAGTCACTGCCCATAATGTTATTGCCGCTTGTACCAGTTGCATATGCTGACATCAATATCAATGGAATAATTTGTCACTGATAATATCATGTATGGCATACAGTAGTAATATATATCGCGATGGAAATGAGCCGATATTTGATGATTATATAGCAGTATAATAAAATATCGTGGAAAATCGATCATTCGATCTCCTACTTTATCAATGAGACCGTAGGACTAAACTGCACATTTCACTTTTCCTTTCATGTACGTATTAGCCGACATGGAACAGGCAAAATTCCATTTCGATCGCTTAGCTTCAAGGGTGGTCAGAACTGACTCTCTAATTTGAATTAGTCTACTTAATCGCAGTGCCTACTGGCAGGATTATAAATACCACTTAAGGTGAATCACAACCCAATCACTTTCAATGGGTGAAATTTTATAACACAATCACAGCCAAACAAAAAGAGATTAAATAAAAAATAAAAATTGTTTAAAATAGCTTGATAAATCAGCAATGGTATTACTTTTTCGTTTTTCACTTTGAAATGGTAGATGTTTTTAAAAATAATAAACAAGTTTTAAAAATGTCCGTTAATTTGCACATTCTGCCAGCAGGTGGCAGCATGAGAATGCAAATTTTACGTGCAAGATTTCTAAATTATACAGATTAAGAATTTTAATCAACTTGGTTATTAAAATATCATCAATATGGATTTTTGTCAATTTCATGTTTCAAACCAATCTAACTAATTATTTGTTACTAAATATTACATTTTAATAAATCTTAGATGTATTTTAACTGATAACTTGTCCAAACTTATTTTTTGACAAATCTTGTTATGTCGAGGGGTACATTAAATGACAACATTAGTAATTGGCCAATCACGGGACTATACTGTAGGAGAGATCGGGTAGGAATGAGACATATTGCCAATAATTTAAAACCTAAATGTATAAAATGATTGGCACTTGTGTTCCTGTATTGATTTATGTTAAATGGTGGCCTGCTGTTAAAGTACATGAATACAGAAAAGCAAGTTATTACTTCAAATATTAAACTTTTCTATCGTATAAAGAGGCAATATTTTCATATTAAGTATACTAAATATGAAAATACTTAGTGGTAGGAGATTTGGGACACACCAGTGCAGGAGGAGTGAGACTGTCCTATTCATCATCTGAGGAGTACATAGTAGAATTCTTTGATAATAATCTCGACGATAGAGATCTTGATATCATGCTAAGGCTTCCCACACTGAAATTCCTGATAAAATGTAATTTTTTTGAAAATATGATATTATTATTACAAATACATCAAATCTTTTGAATTAGTGTGGTATGATTGTACCACACTAATCTAAAACATTTTAAAAGAATATCTCCTTTTAAACATAGTGTTACAATCCTCCTATCGTGCATCCCTTTCCTCCTGTACGCAGCATGTAAGGTCACAATATGGAGAAGAGTTTAAATTCAAATATTTTTTTTTAATTTTAATAATAACAAAATGTTTTTAACTCAGTGTACAATATTCACAATAGTATAAAGTAAATTTGTTTTGTTTTATGTTTTATGATACCTCTTAAAAGAAATGGTGAAAATTGTCCCGTTTCCACCCACTGGTAAATTCAACGCGAATGTCATTTTCCCGTTACACAAAGATTTTTACAATTTCCACTATTAATTGAAAATATACGGTATAGGATGAAACTTGTCTTTTAATGGTTTGTGCTCATAGCGCCTGTCTATAAAGTATCATAGATTTTACAATGAGGCAAACAGGATAATAATTGCATAGCAAGATGCCTCCCATCCGAGAAAAATCTTGCCTTCCTTGGATATCAGACGATTTATACACACATTAGTTCTGAAAATGTTCTTTCGCAGTTCTTTTTGTTTTATTTATAGATAAAAGCTTCCCATGAAAATGCTTCCGCTAAATCATATTATCGATTCTCTTGTTTGTGCAAAATGTATGAGATTTTTGAAGTATGTAGGAGTTTCTTCCATGATAACCTACGTGCATTTCCTTAAATTCCGGTTTTGTTTTTTTTTCATTTGAAACTTCTAACAACCAGTTTTGTGATCAATAAGTTGCATTTGTTAGATCTTGGCATGCATCATTGCATATGATAACAGGCCTCTGTTTTTGAAGCCAAAATATAGGCCAACAACAGGCTAGTTGACTGCAGTATAGTACATGCAGTATAGTAAAAGTCATTTGTGTTCCTTCACAAAGTTTGTGATTAATTCACGAGCATAAAGTTGTCAGGACAATACATTTAGCGGTGGTTTTGACGGCTAATATATAGTCTTGGTCTCTGACTTCTGTCACCACGATAAATATCGTGAAACATTATTGGCAATTTAATTGACCAGTATAACTTGCCAGTCGTTAGTTTTTTTTTAAAGAATTACAATGACGCTTTCTTTATACTAAAGTATAGAGCCTGTCTAGATGCATCCTGTGTGAATGAATAACCTCTCTAAAAGCATATTTTTCACCGGTCCCAAGTGCATCTCGAAAACAATTTTTTGAGACTGTCTCGATATTTTTCTCACCTATCAGACAGCTATTATCAGACATAATAATGACAAGATGTAAGCCATTCACTGTTTCATGCAGTTTTATACGTTATTAATGGGTTATTTTCTCTTATTATCTAAACATCTTATCGCATGATAACATCAAATACAGGATTATGATTTACGATTTCTTGTTGCTAATTATGTAGTTTTATCAACGTTTTTACAAATTTCTTACAGTGGTTAATAATATATGTTAAATTGCAAGCATATAATTTGCTTAAAACTGCTTTGTTATATATTGTTCAGCTAATCACTGCTTAAAATCCCACTGTGATTTCTTGGAGATTAATAATTAAGTATCTTTCCACATTTTTGGCGAACAATAAGCCGCAGTCAGCTATTTATAATCGAGTTTTAATCCTATAACGATCTCATTTCGGTCTAAAGCCAGCCTTTTCTAGGAGTTTCTGTCTAGTTCTACGTAATTGTGCTACGATTTCTGGTTTTATACCTTTAACATACTTGTACTTCTATGCTGTCTTCTCTGGACGCTCTCCAAATTGTTTGACAGCATGTGAAAACCTATCATTCAAAAACATTTCTTGTAAATTTGCAAGATAGTATATATTATCTGCGCCGTGCTGTCAACTAATAATGGGCGTGCCATTCTGTAGCCAATCTTTCCAAACTGGGAAGTAAACTAGCTGTTAACAACGCTCAATAAGTTTTTACGAGTGTTTTACCATTTGGTATTATGAACAGGTTAGGTTAGGATCGAATATTAATAGTTTTTGTATAATCTGTATTTGTATACCTGTCACTTTAAAATGTTTTTCTTGGTAAACGAAACTTATCGCTAACTTGCAATAACGTAAGTGGCCATTGTTTGATTTTTTTTAACTTGCCATGTCTGCGTCAATAAATTTTTTTTTGAAAAATATCTTATTTTATCTATCCATCCAGAAGTTGGATAGTTTTCAGCTTGACATGTGTCCAGAATAATGTTTATCGACCGCAATGTTAGCTCTTTTTTGTATACTAGTAGTTATGTGTATCGAATTTATAACGATATAAATCTATACAGAAATAGAATCTGGCATCATATAAATGTTGACTCGTGTATCATTTTCTGTCCATTTAGCTAATGGGTTACCTCATACTGGTTACATTGATTATCTCCGACAAGCTTTGACAAACATCCTAACAATAACTATTTTGCTTCCAAGGCACAATATGATATTTACATAGACATCATATCAACGTTGACATTTATTTGCCTGGTTTGAAGGATAATATTATGAATTATAGACGCTTTATGCATTTGTTAAAAAAGGCAAACAAAACATCATATTATTCCTAACTGATGTTAACAGTTTGACTTAAGTTTTCACAACTGTCAACATTGATCCAAAAATTTTAGCGTAATTTAAACATAAACAAGATTTTGAGTAAATATTTTGCAAATAATCTTTAAAAATATTTAGATTTCTTAGAATTGTATAAACAGCGAATAGGATTTTTGGTATGTTGCATTAGGGTTTAGTTTTTAAGATACTGAAGACTTGAAACACTTAACGAAAATTCCTATTAAATAACGGTTTTTTTGTTGACTTTGGCCCTCTGGTATAACTTGGATACGAGTGCTCTGCAAACATGGCATAACTTGGCTTTTCGCAATAATGTGACATGCACAGCTAGTATTTGAATAAGTGTACTACAGTTAAAATGATAGGTTGACAGTTCATTTTTCAATGGATCAATTCTTTGTTCAATTTTTAATCCAATATTTGCGTTTGCTGCTCCTTAAAGTAATAATGCTCCAGCATTATAAAACACGTCAACTGATAAAGCTAACATGAACGGATACTGTGATGTGTAAACTGTATTTAAATGATTGCATTTTACCAGCTGTTTGCTGTGAAATGTATGCCACACATTCGCTTCAAGTACATGTAGCAATCAATCATGTGTATTAGAAATTGTCTGTGTATTGGTAGATGCATGTTTTACTGCAATGAAAAACCGAAACGTGGGGGTAAATTCCTTTACAGGCTAAGAAAGAATTGTCTTCAATAATTGAGTGCTTTAAACGTTTGATAGTAACGACTTAAAGAATGCAGTTTGTGTCATTTTTGCTTTTCAGGCATTGATCACATTAATACCACGAACTATGAATGATGGTCTTGGGCTGATATTACATTACTTCGACAGCAATATGTTAGTTGTGGTGCAAAAAAATTTCTTCTGTTCAGACTTTTCAAAATTATGGATGTAGTATATCACTTTCCTTTTTAGCACGTTCCATATCTCGTTGATATTTTTTTAATACTCAACGCTGTTGAAAATCGAAGAAGGATATTTATGGAACAGTGTTCTCAAAATAAGTAGTTGTAGGTACCAATGTTTTATCGACTCATTTTACACCCAATTTATTTGAATTGGGAATTATTTGGTAAGTTTGGTTCTTAGTGGTATTTGGTAGGTTTGATTCTTAGTGATATTTGTTACGTTTGATTCTTAGTGATAGTTGGTTGCTTTGGTTCTTATAGTGATATTTTGTGAATTTGATTCTTAGTGAAATTAGGTGGGTTTGATTCTTAGTGATATCTGGTAGGTTTGAGTCTTAACGAGATTTTGTAGGTTTGATTTTTAGTGAAATTTGGTAGGTTTGATTCTCATTGAAATTTGGTTGGTTTGATTTTTAGTGATATATGGTAGGTTTCATTCTTAATGATATTTTTTAGGTTTGATTCTCAGTGAAATTATTGAATTGTTGATCATAATTCCCTTAGTTCTGCTTGTTTGTTCACTTAAGCGATATATTTATTGCCAATAAAGTTTTTATTAGTCAGAAGCGATAAGAAATTCGCTTAAGTGCATGAGTTTGTCAAGTGGACTTAACAATAAAATCTATGGCATTTCTTGTTTTCGCTCCATAACATGAACGGTGTGGAATGATTAATGACCGCACTGGGGTATATCTCGCGTTTGATAAATGTCAGAAAAATAGCCTTGCATCAGGTTTATTCGCCTGTTTTTCTGTTTGAAAGGACCTCTACCGTATGTCTGCATCTGTAGTTTTGCCCTTGTGAATGTCCATTTTAGGTAACCTTTGGTGCCATGTTGTTGTCTACCAGTCATGGCAGAAAAATGATGGATTCTTCCCAAGAGAATATAGACGTTGAAATCCATCCAGAATCCTCCGGAAACACAAAAGGTGGATTGCATAATTCCCAGCTCTTGCGATAAACTGCTTACGACAGATGTAATACTGGGATTCATTGGAAATAACGCCTTTGCTGACATTTCATTTTGCGACCATATAAAGCGATGACATATATTGGCCTCTTTATTGTGAGGTGAATTTGTGTGAAATGTTACTTTAAAATTTCCATTTCTGGCATTATAAAACGTTGGAATTAAATTTACATGTATGTTTAAAATATTGTAAGGTAAAGAAATTTTATTTTTAAAATATGAAATTCACAGGATTAACTTTAGTTTCTCGAGCTTAGTAGACTTGTTGAGTTACACGTAGTATATGTGCTGTTAAAAACTAAAATTAATTATATCTCCTATCAAAAATGAAAAACAAATAGATTCCTAAAACTCAATAACCTATTCTTAAAATGTACTGTTAGTATGCAATATCAGGTCAACATTTACCAAAATAGCTCAATAGGTTACATTTAATCGCATTTGGATTTTTAAATAATGCTGCACTGTCCTATCTAGTTTCGTGCATATATACAGTGTGTATAGAACAGCAATGGAAATTAGACAACAATATTTGTACTAAAATTTGGTAGTTTGAGAAACTACATGCACTGTATATTATGTACTAAACCAGTGCTCAACACTTAAAATTACATCCGAAGCTCTTTCATCCTTTCTATGTCATAATAGAAGCACTTACGTATTTTGTAGTGCTGTACTAAACTGTCTGTTCATTTTGTGGTGGTTTAGATGATTTTTGGAAGAAAATAGGGTTCGAAAATTTCAAATTATGTCTATCATTCAGTGTTATCGATACTTCACTGGATTTATTGAAGAATCCTTTCCATGCTCTCAAATATTTGTCACAGAAGCACTTTACATCTGTTATACAAAATTGCTTTCTCTGAAAATTATAAATTGCTTCCCAAATAATACTGTTATTCCCTGCTTCATAACGACAGTACTTAATGCAGTTGTTTCCTTTGATAAGTTTCATCCGACTGCTGTTAGAATATGCAAATTCCGACAACTATACGTTCTTTATCGTGAGAGACATCACAATTAGATGAGAGATAATGTTCGGTGTTATTTTGCAACTTTTGATCCACTTTCATTAGCCTCCAGGGAAGAATTTTTCAGCACGTTGACACTAATTTCCCCTTTTCATATCTGCAAGTTGTTATGCATGCTGGACATTTTTATGTGCACATTGAAATCCTTTATTAAAACTGAAAACTTTGATACTTTCATGAAGATGTAAACGCTAAAGGCCAAACTAAGGTTTTCCTCGTCCCTTTTAATGGGTATCTAAGATTATGACGGTCTATATTTTTGTTTTATGTATGAAGCACAGTCCCATATGCTTTGATGGCTTGCATTTTGAAAAGGCTTATCTAATTATGTCCTTGCTGGTCATTTTCTGTTTATTAATGAAAAATGGATTAACTGACCTTTTGTTTGTAATTGTGAACTCTTATGGGCTTATCTTCGTGGTAGTGCGTTTGGAAACTTGTTTAAGATAAGGCTTGAGAGACAAAAATGCTTAATTTGTATATTTGTTGTAAATGTTTTGTAGCTCCCTATAACACATTTGGAATGATATTTTCTTCTCTTTTATAAAAAGCTTGTTATTTTAATGAAGATAGTGCGCTTTAAGAATCATCCTATGTAATTATCACCCAATTTTGTAACACATCGATATAATTTAATGTAATATTTAAAAAAAAAAAATTTGTAAGTTGAAGGGGCAATACTATCAAATTTGTAAATCCAGTAGTGCAATATTCCCCTTTTATGGATTTCAATTTCAGGACCACTACTTTCGTTTCTATGGAGAATACTTTTCTGCAAAACATACATTTGCTTAATGTACAATCTCTCAAGGACACATCTCGTATGCCAAACGAGAATTGTATGTGTAGGTTATTTGCAATGAAATTACTTTCCAAATTTTGGCTTTTTCATATGCGGCATAGTGGATAACTTCTTTCTTTTAATCCAGCTAAAAAGTCTGCTCGTGTTCAATATTATTCAAAATTTCCTGCATGAAATTATAATAAAGTTGATATATATATGCAGTATACGTATGACGATTTTAGTTACATATAAATTAAAAACTTCCAGAAAACTCATACTTCATTGACAACATTCTCTTATATCAGGCTAATAAATATTTATGTAAAAGCTAGTGTTAATTTTTATGATAAACTTTATAGTTTTGATAAATCGTTAGTACATAAAATAACGTATACGTCCTGAAAATAATGAGCCAAAAACTCAGTTCTTCGTTGTCTCTTTTGTTTTATTGTTGCGCTTTGTTCGCAAAGTTTGACAAACTGCTTTAGGTAGGCCATTTATAGTAATAAACAGCAGTAGAATAAGTAGATGCTTGCAATTTCTAAATATTCTGAAACAAAGAATTTTTATAAATAATTCTTGAAACTTTTTTGAACATTTTTTTTCTTCAATTTTTTTGTTCGCTCTAACCTGCGAAGTCTGCAGAAGTGAATTCAGTGAAAGCAAACCTAAAAAACTTACGAGACTATTTGTGATTATATTTACTCTCATAACCAGGAAATACAAGTTAACAGATTGTACAAATAAATTGTTATTTTAAAGACTTGGTGTATGTTTGAGCTCCTATTAGTAATACTCATAAGGTGATTTATTTCGTTTTGCAGGATCCATTAGCAATATCGATGACGGTGAATATAAATGCCCCGATGGTTCAGTACCTTTGATCAAAAAGGAAGTTATTTCCGGTGTCATCGGCGCTCCATCTAGCGTCACCTCTATTCAAGTTGCAAATTTGCTGAGGCTCTTCCGTATACCGCAGGTAAGGAAATTGATATCATTTTTCAATTTTTGTCGCTTTTATCTTTTTTATCATGCTAAACGTCTTTCCTACGTGCTAGCTAGCATCCGTTGTCTGTTATCATATTGATACTGTCAAATCTTTAGCTTCCATTAGTGAGAAAAAAAAAACTTAAGGTGAATCTCAAATATCGGGTTTTATAGGTTGTGTTTAAAGCTGTTCATTTAACCTTAATCCGTTGCATAAATAACGTATCGCATAAAATTTATTCCATGGGAAACGATATTACGGTAGATTTATTATGTCGAAGCACGCATTCATAACAAAATTTAAATTTAATTAGTTTTCCATGGCTTGTTTGCCGACTTTGCTATAAATATATATTCATATTTTGCCAAGTTTTAGATTGTCAAATTTATGGGGATTGGCATACATAATGTCGTTGCTAAATATTATTATTATTATTATTATACGTTTCATTACATTCGGTGAAGGAAATTTGCCGCTGTATATATAACAAGCATTAAAAATTTATTTTCTGGATGGGTCTTCATTCAACAACAAGCGACATTTTCGTCTGGAGCACTTTCAAATTATTTGGAAAATGCAATTTATGCATCTTATGCCAAAGTTTCAAACGGACTTAATATTTTATACGAAAATATTACTTTGTTACTGTTTATGCTCACGTTGCATTTCATGGAATTGGTGTTAAGCTCAACGATATTTTTGGACGTAATACTTAAAACTTTGTTAAATCAGAAAAAATTCCACACATTTTATAGGAAAATATTATTTCGTTACTGTTTATGCGACTTTGACATTTGCATTTCATGGAATTAGTGTTAAGCTCAACCATATTTTTATACCCCAATCCACCCCTCATTGTTATTGTAACAATATATTTAAACATACTATTAGTATATATTGTACAGTTTTATTCTTAAGGACACATGAAAGGAAATATGACATGCATTTTTTATTTTCGATAAAATGCTCTCATCAATGAAACACCCATATTGAAGAAAGTTCATGGGAACATAATGGCTTTGCTCGAAAATTTGCTTACCATTCCTGAATTAGTTTAATTAATTAATTTTTGTAAAGGTCATCCATGCATTCTGAAATAATATTCTTGTAAAATTATTAAATATTCAGTAAAAACACCATATAATACTGTATATTAAAGTATGCGGATGCTACAGAAGCTTGCAAAAGGTTGCACAACAGTGCCATCTTGTACTACAAGTAATGTAGTGGGTGGAGTATTTCATACATCAAATTGGTCATCCCATAGGCGTTCCGTTGCACATTTACCATTGTTGTACGTATAAGATGGGTAATTTACAAAGTTGATTGATAATTTATTAGCCAATCGCGTGTACAAAAATATTCGCAATTAGATAACATGGTTTCGGTTGTGAATTTTGGGATCATTTTTGGCCTTTACTTTTGATATTAGCTATTTGTGCATTTTAATTAGGTTGCGTGCATATAGCTTGCACTCAACATCATAATATTAATTCTTTGATATAATTATTTAATTTTCTGAATATACATAAAAGTTTGTATTTACAGTTTTGTCGACCCCAATGCCTAACACACCTAACTAGTGTTATGACGATAACTTCTTATGCCGCATAATGGAAATATTTGAACACTTGTCAGTGTTTATTCAATAACTTACAAGCAAGTTTTCAGCCCATGATTGATGACTTTTCTGCTGCTGAAAAATAATAGCGCGATGGGATTTAATATGTGTAATGCACAGGCAGTCAGTATGATGTCAGGGCTGATTAAATATACGGTATAGTGTTGAACATTAATATACGTTCAATGATAATCTTTTGGGAGATGACTTGAGCCGTCCCTTTTGTCACAGGATGCGAAATGAAAATGATAGCCAATATTTATTTTCTGAAAAAAATATGCATAAGATGGTGTAAGTTTTTCGCATGAATGCAATAACGCTAATGTGCAAAAAGATAAAACATGGTGCTTCATAGGCTAAAATTCATTGGTTTTCGTTAATATGTAATTAGTGTAGAGTTCGGTGAGTAAAAGTTGATAACTGGTATTTTATTTCGTATTCATGAGGCGTAATTTCAGTGCAGGAACTTTCACTGCAGTAATTGCAAAGGCAAAGCACTTTTTCTATACTGTTCATCGTAAAATTTGTTCGAGGTTATCATTATTTTATAGCAAATTTTAGCGTTGTTAACACGCATTGCTGGTATGCTAGAACGGCACACAAAAATGTCATGGAATGCAGTAAAAGAGGTTGGATACGAAATGCATTGCAATATGTTTAGTTCCTAAACGATATTTGGTTGCCGGATTCATTTTTGCTTATTCGTTTTTAACTGCTGCATGAGTTTTATTTGCCATGAAATATGGAACATAAAAATTTATTTTTCGATTAATTTTGTGGAAGCAAACATTTGCGTTTAAGTTGATAAGTTGGCCTGAAGTTGATAGCGTGCATTTATCACATCGACTTTGCAGAAATTTAGAGCCAACTTACAGTATGTAAAATTTATATTCACCCAACCACCTTGTTCATGCTATGGATGCTTATAACATGTTTCATAATCAATATATTTAAATGAAAATGCATATGCAACTA
>JAQGBW010001825.1:0-23053 GCA_034698625.1 Julus scanicus | reverse complement strand
GGCGTTGGTGTTTAGCCCTCGTGTTGCAGAAATAGGCCAACGTTAAAAATCAACAAACAAACAAACAAACAAACTAATCGTCTATTATGTGCCTAATTTGTTGCGCATGTGTACTGTAAATAGTTAGCTGGATTCGGTTTGCTGGTGGCGAACACTACCATTTTGTTTCTATGTGTTGTTTGCATTTTTAAGATGGGTAAACAAATGAGCGTTTAATTAGTTTTGGCTCGGTTCACACGCACGCCTAATTACTTCATTATCCAACAATTATTAGTTGGTGCAACGAATCTAATTCAACAGGAAATTATATTCTTTTTTTTTTGTTCTTAAAGGAACCAAGAAGAGTTTTTTCCCCATTATTTATGATAAGCCTATGTGTTTCGCCTGGCTGAATCGTTGGGAGTTTTTAATTTCATTGTACCTTATCTTTTGCTAGATCAGAATGTCAATGTCTGGTCCACCATTATGCAAGTATGTTGCACTTGAGCAGCACACAGATGGCATAAAAAGCTGCTTGTAATGGTAGCTTCAACATGCAAAATATACACCACCAATCTTAATTAAAGCAACTAACGCAAATGAGTTCCGACGAGGAAGTTCACTGCAAAATTATGAGATTATCAGTTCTATAATGATGCATCAAGTGCCTACCTTGTGATGATGTTTTTGGCGACCAGAAGGACACAAAGTTCACTGAAGAGTATGAGGTTAATTGCATTTTCTACGGTGTTAATTGTGGATTGTTTTACGGTGTTGTAATCGTAACTGTAGCAACATAGAATGTCATAAATGAGCAAAAAATAAAGGGTTATGAGGTAACTTTACACAATGGTTTATATCTGATGCCACATATTTTGCTATGTGATTCCCTACATACTTCCTCAATAGTATTGGATAATATGGTCATTTTTTTACTACGATTTGGTATGGCGAATTTTCAAGATGCTCATACTTCGAGATATTAAATCGATGAATAGGAGTTACTTTATGAAAATGACAGTGTCTGTCATAGCTCATAACACGAGAATACTCAGTTTCTATTAAATGATGAATTATTAAAGTAGCGTGAAATGGTGGTTGTTTATCATAGTGTTTCACCATGGTATCTTGAAAAAACTTCAAAAATATATGCTGATCGATGCAAACTGCAATCTAAAGTACATCAATAAATTCGGCGGTTGTAAAGTTCTTTTACTCCTTGAGTGTATGAGGTCGTTTATTCGTGTATCTTTATAGGCACTGACACTCCTGTTTATGGAAACTTATGGTTACAACATGTCTGTATTTTCAGAAGCGCCCACGTTAGCGTCATACTCAAACAAATGTTTTGTAAAAATGAAGAAATTGTTTTATTCAAAAAATGCTAATGTCCCATCCTGTCATTTTTGAAGTACGAGAAGAATAGACCAGTAGGAATACAAAAACCACATGTCCACAATTTTGACAATGATGGCTACCTTTAAACGCACCTCCATGCATCACGCATATCAACACGTTGTTTGCACTTTATGAGCATTCCCACCGCCTGATTCAGTTTTGTTTTTGCAGTTTCACGACATAGCCTCGTTGCAGTCAAAACATAGAATTAAAATTTGCATTTCCATCTCCCCTGGCCAATTTTTAAAATGCTGTTTCTATAGCAACAAACTGGCTTCTGCCCATCAGCGAAGTTGAGCTACACTATTATTATTGTGAAACCGCGAGATAAGCCCCCCTAAGAGAAAAAAAAAACAGCGATGTTGCTCTTTTTTTATATATATATATATATATATTTCGAGACCCATTTTGGTTCCACCTTGTTTCTCATGTCTACTAAACTGCTAAGGTCCATTCATATTAAAAACAAGTATTTTATGAGCGGATTTAAGTTAGCGAGGGCTGCGGCATTGTAAATTCTCAAATTTATTGCATTTTTAATTTGCATGCTAATATGCAAAAGTATCTGGAAAGTAGGACATAACACTTAAAATAAACATGCACATGTAGTATTTTAAGACGTCTTTTGTGTAATGGAGCTGGAATTTTTTTTTTTGGCAGTATACAGTGGGCTTTACATTTAGGTTACCATTCTGCCATTAGCCATCCCTGGTGAAAAAAACAATAGAAACCAATAGAAATCTCTATTGATTTTAATTGTTTTGTATGGTTCCTGTATTGACTTCTATGGTTTAGCTGTATTGAATGAACAATAGAAATCCATAGAAAACAATTGAAACCAATAAAACCAATAGAACTTTTCTATTGATACCAACAGAAAACAATAAAAATCTCTATTGTTTTTTCCACCAGGGATTGGCCAGTTCAATTAGGGAACCGAAGTTGTAGGTCGTTAGTTGTGTATCAAATATAATTGTTTTTATCTTGCAATTTTTATGAATAGGCAATCATCTGATGCCCTTGCGTTAACAAAACAGTGGCTAAAATGCCATCAATGATAATTAAAACGAGTAGTAATTACTGCTGAAGTCATGCATTGATGACCATCGTACATAATTAATGTTATGCATTGTATTATATAGGGTTAGAAACGATGGTTTTATGAACACTATTTTCCATATCCAATCACAAACTTTGCATTGCTCATATAATCAATAATAGGGGTTTTTTTTTTAGAAAACCCTCCCAATGAGGTTCATCCCATTTCAAAAGGAATTTACATCATGGGCCAGTGCTTTCATAAGATCTAAACGAATCTTTTGTGATAGGGAATTGCTGCGAATTTAATCCTACCTGGTTCACTATGAATGGCTAGCTATGCATCATAAAACATGTACTGCTAAACGGATTACGTGTCCATATGAACGTTTTCGAAAGAATGCCTAATGACAAATTCCGATCAGATACTATGGAAACAAAAGTTTTAAATTTCCTTCAATTGGCAGCTGCCCAATGAAACAGAAAGTACAAATCCACTGTTGTACACATTTAATAGTTGTTTTCAAGATGCGGGTATCGGAATAACAAACACGTTTTTTTTTTGCTTATTCAAACATAAATTTTGTCGGTTTGTATAGGAAAAGGTTTTGAATTTTCGTACAACTATATTTTCAAATTAATGGTTATGCACATGATGGCAATGTAGTTTATTTCCATCACATTTTCTTTTAATGATAGTTATTCTAGTAGTTAATTCATACACTTTGGATTATATATGGATTTCGTCCCATTTTAAAAATCGTTAATTCTATCCAAATAGGATTCCAATTTGTGAAATTTTATTCCGTGACTCGTTTTAATTGTTTGAATTCTTTTAATTCCACCAGTTTCCTAAGGATTTCTAGATGGCGAATATGCGTGTTTATTGTATACGTGTATAAAAACGCCAATTTTACTGCTTCACAGACTTTCAAGAGCTGAGAAATTCATAAATGTTCGCAGCTTCCTATTCGCATTAATTGCATTTCTAAACTCGCCTATCTGCTTATATGCAAAATTTGAACTTGATGACCTGTAAATGAAAAAACTTTGGAGATCAACCGAGCTTTAGATTTTATGGCTCTTTGTTGCAAAATAAAGTATAAAAATACTTTTTTTTTTTTCTTAAAATGATAACAATATTATTATTATTATTATACTTTGCACGGTGAGGAAATCATTCGATTTTTGAAATTTTATAGACAAAAAAAAATTGATTGGAAAGTTAATCTCGACGTTTTCTTAGCTATTTAACAACACGAATAAACTTGTAGATTGTGCTTTAAAGAAGCAGATGGAGTATTTGTGCCAAGGTTTGTCCGCCATCAAATTATGGAATGTCGTATACAAATTTAATTTTTGAGCGAATTTAATTTATGAAAGTGTAGTACAAAAATTTCAACTGTGGATTAAAAATTTCGTTATATTTCTATAATTGCTCAATTACATTTTTATTTTTCAGATAAGATGGAAGTTTCTTGAATTTACCAAACTACAATTAACAGGTGAGACAAGAAATTTTCATTTCATATTTGGCATGTGAGTTGTCTTTATAAATATGCTAAACCTGTACCATGAATCTTAATTTGATGGTAACTTGAAGTTTATAAACTTGAAACTAGTGTTGCTACTTGTTTCGCTCCTTTGAATAGTAATTGCACTCTATACTCACGCACATTCACAATACATGTACAGTATACATGCTGCTTGGATTTTAAATCGAAGAAATCCGTCTAGCCATTAAATTGTATATTGAACGAAAATGTCACATTAATTTCATTTCAGTTGTTTGTTGTCTAATTCTGTTCTTATGGTACGTTAAAGAAATTCATAAATCCATTAGGAAATGACACTTGCAGGGTCAAGCTCTGATGTTTATAAGTCAGCTTTAGCTTGATTTATTTGTGAAAAATAGGAAAAACCTGTTTATTTTTCTCTCCCCATTTACCTCCACGTAAATACAATTTGGCGTTTTGCTGACTAAGTTATGTATGAGCGTAAAGGACAAGTTCTAGGGTTTTTCTAGTTTTAGCCATAAAACATTATTTAAGGTAAAAATACTTCTGTTGCTGACCATCAAATTTTTGTATTAATGGCCCAATTAGTGCCCCGAAACATAAAACCTGGTTGAACAGAAGCTCTGACTGAATTTCTTTGAAAACATCCTTGAATGGAAATCTTGAAATAATTGCATTTGTAAACAACTGTGTGGGTTGGGCTTATCCAATAGCAATGCGACTTCTTAATTGTAATATGTGATTGACCGCGAGTAGTCATGGAAAGGATTTAAACCTAGTTGAAAACCGATTTATATAAATTTATCCAAATCGATGTGCATATGTATTAAGTTTGTTTCATGCCCTTTGTTTTCAAGTTTCAACATGGTTGAAATCAATTCTGTGACTGCAGCTATCACAGTGTGTTCAGTAGCCTTGAAAATCGAGAAAGTCTGGAAATGTGCTTGAATTTAATCACCTGGGAAAAGTCGGGAATTTCGCTTAAAATTCGTGTTAAACTCCAGCTAATGATTGAAATTCTCTAGAAATGTTTTGACTTTTTTGGAAAAAATATTGTGCTAATTGTTCGTGGGTGGGATTCTTAAAAATTTAAGAGAAGTCTTGAAATCCTTGAAATATGTTTGAACTTTTTACAGAAAATGTACTGGACACACCCTGTATTGATACTACTGTAAACGAAATGTGCATGTGTATTACGTTTGTTTCATGCCCTTTGTTTTCAACAAGGTTGAAATCAATTCTGTGATTGTAGCTATCACAGTGTGTTCAATAGCCTTGAAAATCGGGAAAGTCTGGAAATGTGCTTGAATTTAATCACCAGGGGATTGTGTTTGAAATTCGTGTTAAACTTCAGTTAATGATTGAAATTCTCTATGGAAATGTATTCACCATTTTGGAAAATTATTGTGCGTGGTTGGGATTCTTAAAAATTTAAGAGAAGAATCTTGAAATCCTTGAAATGGGCTATGTTTGAACTTTTTTCAGTAAATTTACTGGACACCCTGCACTAATACGACTGCAAAACTACATTGTTTTTTTTTTCTCCATTCGGTCACCTGTATATAAAAGCTTAAAGGAATTTGCAATTCTAAATTAATTTCATTTTTTTGTGTTAATATGTGCACGGCTGCACGCAAACGTTTTAACTGCAAATTTGATTAAAGATAATGTTTAAAATTATGGGCGTATGGGATTAGCAATATTCCTAAGCTAATCATCTGCATTCAGCCATAACACGAGGGATTTTACTACGGAGGGGTGACATTTTATCGCTGGAGTAGACCTACTCGAAATCCAATATCTAAATGTCAAAGGCGCCTGTTTCTTTAGCCATTGCAAGATGCCCTATTTCTTGTTAAAGATCATTACGTTTCCGTACAGTGTGCATTTGGTTCCCCTAAACTGTTATCCCTTTAAATTCTTGAGTGTCGAAGAGGTCTGGCTTGTGTCAAGACGTTTCCTTTAGTTTTCTTGACACGTACACACTGGTTGGTCAACTTGCAGATTTAGCATAACTAAGTTCCTGCTGTTTTTATGTATATTTAATGGTATATACTGAACCACGACCAACCTTTCTTGAGATGTTATTTTGGGATGGCATAGATCTGTTTGACATGCAGATAATCTTATCTTCCTTTTGCATATATTTATGTTTTTCGAGGTGGACGGCTGTCTTTAGTCTTTGGATGTGGTAATCATAATATACGTAATTTACAGCAGTTGTCATTGTGTTGTTTGATTAAATTTCTGTAAAATAATTTAAGGGTTTGTCCATTACGTAATCTATAGATTTTATGTTATTATTGTTCATACTTGACTTTAACTTCATTTTCTGCAGAAGTCCGAGAAATAATTTGGTTCCATTATCCGGTTTTTTTTTCAATCACAACTTACATTTGTTCAGGAAATGTTGAACAATTGAACATGCGAATGATGGATTCAACATCCGCGATTTCCAGGTTTCATCTTAATTTCCTGAACAATGAAATTTGGCAAAATATAAAAACGTTACGACGTTATTGAGCAAAACATCAGAAACTATCAACTTGTTATGGAAACTATATTACCGTAAACGTGAATTTGGAGAATGGTTTTGTGGGCAAAGGATGTGAGGATTTTTCCTATTTTGGAAAGGTCGATTGGTAACAAAATGCTATTTAATTTATTATTTGTATATACGAGCAAGCATATGCTCGTAGCAAGCCATGCGTTTGTGGATTTGTGCTCTCAGAAAGGAAATAGATCCGGTATTAGAAAATGTAATCTTGCAATTGGAAAAGATTTGAAAAAAACCCAAGTAGTTTCCTAATTCAAGCTCGTTTTTGTACTTTATTGAATGTAGCTCTATAATTTTTTTGTTTGAATCTCCGTTTTTAGAAAGAGAGAATCTGAACGTAATAACATGGTGGTATGTTGCCTGTTTTTTTCAAATTGAAGTTACATGTAGTAAAGTCGGTGTACAGATATCAAATTTCAAGATTAGATATTTGAACTTGTTGTTGAAGGAAAAGTGAAATTTGTGGATGAAATGGTGAAGCCCCGAAAAGCAACTTTTTTCCGATTGGCCCCACCATGGCACCAATCCATATGTCTTTGCTAACAACTGAGACGTGCCTGTTATTGGTTTGACATTTTAGTAAAGGGAACCGGGGTAGGAATGGGTCAGTGCCAGAATATGGGTGTGGGGGTGATTTATGACGGTTTTTGCACGAAAACCACTTTGGAGTAAGAAGCACGATTGCATGGACGCGTTTTGAGTCATCTCTCCAACAAACTTAATTACGATTCGTCAAGATTTCGGCGAGTTTTATGTTATGTTATGTGCTGGTACAAGAGACTCCCAACACAAATTGACCAACGTAAGTGACTTGGAAGAAGAAAAAAAAGTTGTGCGGCTCGGTGCGTATAATTTTCAGCTTTTTACACTTTGTGTCCCATGACGCGTGACATTAACTCGTGTTGAGGAATGAGTAAAAATGATGGCTGGCATATATAAAGCACGGCGTACAAATGATAAAATCTGGATGAATAGTTTTATCTTCTTGTTCATTGACTGATTCGCTGCGTGCAATTTTTATTTTTAAAGTGACTGACTGGCTCAGCGTTGCATGTAAAACTGCTATACTTTTTTTTTTTTCCCAAGTCACGAAATGGTTTAATGGAAGCCATTGCGAGAGATGCAAAAGTGCTTTCTTGGTGAGAATTAAACTTAATGGCTTTCAAGTGGTTGACTTTGAGGAAGATAAGATGCGTTTTGTGCCTTTTGCTCTTCCTGTTTATAGGCGAAATCTCCGTAATCAATTAGCGGAACTGGAATCGGACAACTGCCATACATGGCCTCCTAAGGGTATTTGCTGGTACCGAACATTGGCATTTGCGGTAATTGGATGCCAGCCATTTCTGTACGAGCTTTGTTCGGGAACCATTATTGGTGTTAAATGCCAGTGCAATGACAGCTGACTACCAAGAGCTTCATTAAAGAGCTTTGGAAGCTTTGAATTTTTTTTTTTGTATGAACAGTCAAATGAAACACGAACCCCTTCTTCTATATCTGCAACTGATGAACGTGTTGTCACATGTTGACAATGAAAAGCGAGCAATAGGATGTGGCATGTCGCATGTGTTTAGCCGGTTGCAGCATATGGTCAAAAAAGAATGTGAAAGTTGAGTTGGCACACGAAAGGACCTAAACAACCTTCCGATTCTTTGGAAGGATGATCGGTGGCCATGATGGAAAGGTCTTCCATTAATAATGTTAATTTGATTTGGTTGCTCCTCGCATACGAGTTCTATATTTAACGTGAGGAATCAATGGTGTTTGTTGGTCATGCCTTTTTATCATAATATGAATGTGTCTGTTGCAATTTGTAATGCAATTACTTAAGTATTGTTTGTGGTGATGGATGTTGGTCTGGTCTGCTTTTAACTATTGCAAAAGGGACACATTTTCGTTTCAAAGTATACGATATAGTTGCTAGCGACCAGGAAAATCAGGGAAAGTCATGGAAATGATTAGTGGTCAGGGAATAGTGCACATTTCGGTCAGGGAAATTAGTACAGATGCAGTCTGGCAGCACTGTACTCTCCGAGTCTGCTTGACTCGTGGCGACATTGAACTAAAATTAAGAATTTGGCAGAGGAAGAAATAGACCATGAATTACAGCTGCCTGAAGAAGACAAAACGACAGTTGAAATTTGTGGAGAGGCCGATTTCTTCAAATTAAAAAAAAATTGTTTGCACCGTTCTTTTTTCTAAAATGCCTTTAATTATATTAAAGATGTTAACTGGTTAAACCTTATTATAGTAAGCTTTTATGAAAAATGATAATTTTGATCTGGTAAAATGGCTAACTTTGGACAGGAAAAATCAGGGAAAGTCAGGGAAATTAGATTGCTAATTTTGGTAGCAACCCTGTATGAGGACTTTTCATGTGTTTAATTTAGTTTATTTCTACTTGTAAACATATCGTGAAATCTGATAACACTCACCTATTTTTAAGTGAAAAGTTTTCTAATTTTAAGTTTTGTTTAAATATTTAGCATAAACAGTCTTTAACGCACTTGATTATTCCATAACCATTTTGCATTACAGAGGCTTCAGCCATTAAATTATAAATTAGAGTTTGAGTGCAGACAATAAATGTTGATTTAGAAAAATATATGTGGCATATACTGCATAACCAAAGCAATAGAAAATTATATAAAGTAACAATGGTAGTACCAGCATCTTCATTATTCATACGTTATGGATCTTGCTGCAGGTCAGCTTAAAAGAGTCTCGTTTAGACATCATATCGCTTCAAGGCACGTTTGGAACTTTCTTCAGCATTAAGTGTAAGTTGTAAGAGTGTGGGTTAAAATGTTCATCTTCTCAACATAAATTACGATGCGGTTTTCGTGGATTTACTGTTTAAAACGAGGTCCATTTTTGGTAAAGTCTGGTTTGTAGCTCTTTTAAGTAATAATACATACGGAATCCCTTGGTCTTGTATATGGTTATGTTAACGTTGATGTTTTGGGAAAAGTTTTTTTAAAAGATCAATATTTGTTAAAGTTAAACTTCTGTTTATCTAAAGAAGGGTATATGTTGAATCTGTACGATCTTTTTAATGTTTGGCATGGAAATAAACCGCATGCAAGAGCTATTTTGTTTATCTCCTTTCCATATGTAAAGAGCGGTTTGTCAATGTAATTAATTATAATGCCTTTGCATTAATCTTACATTAGTGGTCATCGATTTGCTTATTTCTTCTTGTATTTAAAGACCATCAGGAATAGATGAACGTACTTGGACGTAGTAATTGTAGTTTTACGCTGCTGTTTTTATGTTCGATGCATTTTATGCATAAATGAATGTACAACAAGGAAGTAATAATCTGAATTTAATGCGTGGGAAATTTTATAAATTGTGAATTCACCATGCTTGCATGTAAATCATGCGAATAAATGAGAAAAAAGTACTTTTTATACTATTTTGTCATATTTCAGTCGTTTCAATGCTGCCATTTTGAATTTTAATATTCACAAATTATAAAATAATACGCCACAAGGGTTATTGCCAGATCCACCGACTTATTTGATTTTCCAGTAAACTTTACTCATCTTGGTCGCACACTAAACTAATAACAGTATTCATTTTTAAAGGTATGTATAGTATTTATTTCAAGCGAGTTTTTTTTATTTTTTTATTTTTTTATTTTTCTTAAACAAGTTTAAGGAAATGGTTTCAGAAGAATTTTACTCCATTAATGTGAATTTGAGCTTGTGCTCAACTCTATGATATCCATTTGGTTGAAATTTCATTGCAGTCACATGGTTGCAATGCCTTTGCTGCGCACATGAAAATGGGACTTTCATCCATCCATTTGGTTATTGCAGTAATTCTCCATCCTAAATCTCTGGAAATGGTACCAGAGGGGTAGGTTAAGGTACAAGATGGGCCTGTGTGGAATCCTCTCGCAACTAGGCTTATGCTCGATTGGATGCGCACGCAGTGTTGCACGTAAGAATGAAGGGGATTATGGGAGGGTGGCTCAGTGCGCATGCGCCGAATTCCGCTCCCAGTTGATCGATATGTGGATCGATAGTGGCATTGTTGAAGTCTCTTAGGAAGAATGTTAAAATGCGAGAGCGGAGGGTGGTTTAGGGCACTCACCAGTGTGGATGTGCAGAAGGCGACCAGAATGCAATTCTATCGTATTCTGGAATCCTGCAGTATATTTTCGGGGGGTTGTCGTATGTGGGGGGTGGGATGATTGAGGAAAAAAAAAAAGCAGCCGGCATCTTTCAGCCAATGGGAGTGGATGAACGTATGTGGATCTCGCGAGAGCCAACGGGAACTAGTAGCCTGCCGGGGAAGACAGGCAGGATCATTAGACGTAGTGGATTTTCTGGTATCCATCGTAGAAACTCAAACGTGACGAAACCTGTATTGGACACGCTATCTAATGTCTGACTTTTGGCTTATTGAAGGTGCTTAATCTATGCCAAGTGTGCAGTTTTAGTTTTTTTTTTTACAATGGTCTTAAGACGCTTTTCAGACTGTAAGTTCCAGCGTTGCTGCGTTGTTCATTTCAAATTGACCGGCTCCACCGATGTTCTTTGCCGATGACTGGAGTGCTGGAAGAGCACGATTGGACTACTCACTTAAAATGTGACCGGGATTCAGTCGTGACATCTATCACGTGTCTTCGAACATCTTTTGGTACGATGGCCTCAAAGATGAAATTTTGCGGCAAAAGCACATCAGAGCAGTAAAACGTCACCTGCACGTCTTTTGGAAGTCCATTTACGGTTGCTGTGCATTGTTGTGACGGTTGCTATTGCTACTGGACGAGGCCAGAATTCCACGGATTTTGGCACCCTTTTTTTGGCGTGGAATCTGTAAAAATATTGAAGATATGTTGTGAAGATGTTCCTGCTGAGCATCATTGGACGTTTTTATCTGAGGTGTAAGTTCACAGATCTTGCATTTTGGGGTTTCTGGAGCTTCTGATCCCAGACAATCTTATAAGATTTTGGACTGATATTTTATATAAATGGAATTTTGTATCTGCGATTTATCAAAGTGACGCCGACTTGATGGTTGCTTTTTCTTCTGGATGAGGTCATCGCACTTATGTACTAGCGTGCACTCAGTATCCAACGTTTTTTTATGGTGTTGACGCCCTTAGTTTTTGTGAACAGGTGATTTGGATAAACGATTATTCCATCGGTTAACGGAACTTTTTTTCCTGAAAGGCGATCCATCAGTCTTGCATTGTAGGAAGGCAGGCTACTGTATTTTGCTTGGCTTTAAAAGCATTCTACTACATTGAACGCCCATAATTTTTTTGAGGACAATATGGACGTGCTGGAGAAACTTGCTTTCTAGGAATGTCTTGGTTGTTCCAGAAGTGTTTCGATGTTGAGTCAACACAGTGCAACACATAATTTGTGACTGTTTCGTGCTCACTGGAACCATGTTTCACACGGTGGTTGCTTCGTCGCCTATGCGGGCCGGCCGGTACTCCTCATTTCCGATGCCCCCCTCCATGTCCAGAAACTTGTCCTTATGTCCACCGCCGATGCACCACCACCTACCCCACCATCAACCCCATCATCTGCCCCACCATCAGCACTCCCATCCGATGCATCCAGCCCATTACCAGATGGTGCACCCACCCAATATCTATCAACATTACCATCAGCAGACCAGCCTCCATCGACTGCCCATACCACCCCCGCCGTACCATACTATCGGACACCATTCGCACCCCATTCCCACACCCCCACCACCCACGCAGCCACCACCGCCGCCCGTTCCGGCACCTTCTTACCCTGAAGCCATCGTCGAAGCCCCTCCGGGTTTCACCCCCATGCAAGTGCTGTGTGCCGTCTGTTGTTTGCGAAGGTAAGCCTGTGATGTTTTCAACCCTTTTCTACGACAGATGTGTGGCGAGGGGCCCCATTTGTTGAACATGACTATTGCAGTTTTACCTTTTAAATTGGCCATCGGGAGGATATGATTCACTTGAATGGCATAAAGGGTAAATTCTGAAAAAAGTTAGTTTTTAAGGACGGGGTTGAGCATGCCGTCAGTGGGAAATTTGAAAACTATCTTATATACTGCAGCTAGAATTTTGAAAGTAACAAAAATGTCCTCTGTATCTCACTGGAATTAGGTTTGGCTGTGCTATTAGTTTTATATCTCGAATTCCAGAGTTTTATAACAGGTGTGCCGTGCCAATTGTAGGCCTAACTAAGTGTGCCGTGCCAATTGTAGGCCTAACTAAGTGTGCCGTGGGCTGAAAAAAGGTTGAAAAACAGTAATGTAAGGTCACTATGGAAGTTAATGCAATTCTGTCGAGCCAATTCAACTGAATTATTATGATCAAACTGCAGAAAATGCTATTTACATATACCTATACCTATACAATAATTGAAAATAATGCTGTTTTCTAAAGAAAATACGGGGAAAATATTTACGCAAAGTGCTTAATCTGCAGTTTTGAGTCGATGGTTATTTGTCGCAATGGGAGGGGTTTAGTAGTAGTTTGAATGGCTTAGTGCCAGTGTTTGGTAGTATTGTGAATGGCGTAGTAGAAGTGGGAGGAGCTTAGTAGTAGTTCACATTGCTTAGAACCAGTGAGAGTGAAAAGGTTGTTTAATGACACTATGAGTCTCAGCTCATCACGTCCGGATTACATTAATATTTCAATATGTATATATGAGATAAAAAAATAAAATTAAAGCGAGGTTGTTGGCTGTTGGGCATTGGCTAGAATGCTGGCAATGCGGAATTTGGTGGTATTTTTTAGAATGGCCTAGTAGCTGCATTGGGAGTGATTTAGTAGCAGTGGGCGTGGCTTAGTGGCAATGTGATTGATTTGGTTGTAGTTGGAATGGCTTAGTGATGGCCTAGCTATGGGAGTGCCTTAATAATAACGCAAATAATTAAGCCAAGTGGTTTACTTTTGAAAGTCGTCAAATGTATAAAATATCACTATTTTCTGATAAATGTCTGAAGTATTTAATGTTGCCTCTTTTTATTAAACTCAAACTTTTCAAGTTTGTTATACCAGTACATATATATAAAGTCTCTTTGCGGTGCCGCCATTTGTAATTCTCCTCAATCCATTCTGCAATTTCACAATATCATATTTATTGATTCGGTCGTCGCTAACTATACAAACATTCACGTGAGATCGATCTTTTTTGACGGTGAATGTGAACATTGTGCCATGTCTGCGCACTCTAATCATATTTCTAGTAAGTGTTCTAAATAGCAATTTGATCCATTACTACGAATTGATTTTCATCTGTTACGACAGCTTAAAAATTGTTGCATTTTATTTTGTGTGTCAATTATTGAAGAAAAGCAATAAATTTATAACATATCGCTAAATGGCCCCGCTATCGAATTATATTACCGGTTTCTTGTTCCTTGGATCGATAAATATACATTAAGTGCATAAAGGGGTAGCAAAAAAAAAAAAAAATGTGTTGTAAACACCATATGGCAAACGGTTCAATTAGATAATGATATATTTTCATACGTCAACTTTCACTGGTTTTTATTGCCTAGTAGGCGACTGAAATCGATCTCCTGGCTTACTGCGATAAGCTATTGCTAAGATGAAATAGTACATTCAGATGTGTTTTTAAATAAATAAACCCAAGTCCCTCGTAAATACCGTTATAACAACATTACTAAAAGTGTACATGTCGGGAGAAATAGAAACGAATGTGTATATGGAGATTTTTGGTTGGCTCAATATTTGATGTGGGTCTAAAGGGTGGATTTATTTAGGCCTAGTCCATTTTTATGCACGTCTCGTCTGCGTAAAAAAATATCAACGTGACTAAAAGACTGTTATCGAAATTTCGCTTTTATTTAGGTCATATTATTTTGATAGCTAGGAAGAGCATTTCACCTTTCGTTTTCTCGATATTTCGATTAAGCGCGTGCGCCCCAACAGTTTGTGAATAAGGATGGGTGTTAATACATTTTTGTGTTTGCAAAGGCTAGATATGAGAAATAATAAAGCATTTTTTTTGGAGGTGAAGCGAGAGAAAAATGCATTGTTTAAATTCTAGCCTATCATCTGTAGACATAAAGGGTGTGGTGCTAGTTTTTTCAATGCAGGATATTTATGAAATGTAATGGAAAGATGATAAATATGTTTCCAGGGCTTGCATAAGGTCATTTCAAATGCAAACTGTTCAAATATATGTTGCACATGTTGGCATACATAATCCTTGTGTGCATTTTATTTATCTAAGTTAATCACTTTGTGGTAGTTGCAACTGGATTGGTCAATCTGGTACCAGACATTAAAATGAAATCAGTGATTCAAAAATCATGTAAAAAAGTACTTAAAAGAACATTTCCTGTAATATATGTAAGTTATTCGTGTCTGCATGTAACACTTGATGTGTTCGCATGTTTAACTACCATTATTTAAAAGCACGATTTTTACACGATAACATCGTATAACACACTCGGAAGGTAAATTCGGAAGCCTAGATACATTTCCCCTTTAACAAAATCCCCTTTCATAAATTGCTATTCGTGATGAAATATTGATATTGTGGACGGCAATGAAAGCTTTACAACGTCCACAACGTGACATGCTATCAGCAAACATTTTCTAAGTCGTGGGCGAATATTATACTTTCAGAAGCAAACTTATGAAAACTTTTAGGAATTGAGATATTTGCTTTCTGTTAGATGTTTCTTTTGTTCCACGCCATTTGAAATAAGAGCAAATATTATCTTCCTTCCAAATATATATATATATATATATATATGAGTAGCGGTGTGCAGCATCTGTTGTATACAACATAAGAGTATAAGAGATAACGCAATTTCCTCATTGAAACTACATGCTGCTTGTTTTATGTTACCTCTTTAGGCAATAAGGATAGTAGATCTTTAAGAATTTCTTGCACAGAGTTGCCATACAGCCACGTGGGGTTTACGACAACACACAGTAGCACTATTGGAATTTATAGCACCATTAAGCGCGTCTTCGATGGATCACAAACTAATTGGCTGGTTTCCCAAATACACCGTAGTTCAGAAACTCGAATCACATCTATATACAAGTTGTGGTTTCTATGTATTTCCTTTAAAGGTATTCAATAGAATTTTCTTGGGAATTTATAGCTTGGATAAGGAATACATGATTAGTAAGGCCCTCTACAGGGTTCCCCCAGACCTGGAAAACCTAGAATAGTCAGGGAAGTTGGAAAGAACCTGGAAAAGTCAGGGAAAGTGTAATATTGACAGAAAAGTCAGGGAAATTTACTATAAAAATAGTTGAACTTTTAAACCAGTGAATTGTGCTGGATAAAGTGCTGAACTTTGGACCATATGGACAGAATAAGGGAAAATTCGTTAGCCTTCATAAGTTTTCTACTAGTGATGGTAATTTTCACATCTAGATGTTGTATTTCGGCCCTTTTTGAACGGGATTAAAAATCCGATTTCCTTTGGTAAAAATGCAAGTTTTCTTCAGTAAAAATAGATTAAAAATCCGATTTTCCTGCAGTAAAAAACTGATTTTTCTGTGGTAAAAATGCAAATTTTCTGCAGCAAAATTACTATTATCAGGATTAAAAATCAGATTATTTTTCTTGAAAAATCCACTTTTCGGTAGGAAAAAGGCAATTTTCTCCAGTAAAAATACAAGTTTTCTGCAGTTTGAGCTGGTCAGGGAAAACATTTTTAAAACTTGGAAAAGTCAGGGAAGTTGAATATTTTATTTGTGGGGGAACCCTGCTCTATGTTTTGTTGTCTTCATGATAGATGTAAAGAATCAGATTATCAGAATCTCATGCAGAATCATTGGATTTTGGGGATGTTTTTCTGTTGAATGTATTCATGTTTGAAACTATCCATCTTATAAAATGTATGTGAGCATATCATCCAAGAAATCTCTTTTCAGGAAGCCATGGAAGGGAACTACAGAACATTATGTGTGTTTCCGGAAATTTCTGTATGACATATATCATTTTCCCTTTTTTTAAACATTCCATGTGGTCCTTCCCTGTTAACTATTGTGTATACCAGTGCCCATTATGTTGTTGAAATTCATTGTGATGTTTCTTCACGAGTTTTATCCTCCACTCTTCTTAGTGACGCTTGCATATAGTTTTCAGCAAATCGATTTTTTTTTCTTCTCCATCAACCAAATTGCGAGCCTCTGCGTGTGTGCATTCCTGGAAAATCTATATAATGGCCTAAAAGCAAACTCTTAAAATGTAAAATGTATGTTTAATGCCGCTGAAATTGTAGCCCCGAAGCTTGTGTTAATATCGGCTTGGCCCATTTGATGAAATATTGCCGCAGAAGGCATTTAACAAATTGTTATGTAATTTGAACTGTTGATGGCGTTCTCTTCTTAATCGGTGGATAGGTTCGCTGAAATCGCTAAATGGAAATGCAAACTATAAATTTGCATTACTTCCTGATAGTACGGGCATTATATTAATATACTTATGTAACCAGTGGCAAATGCAACATGGGTTGTTTGCTTCAATATAGTCGTTAAATAATATTACTAAAGATATGAAGCGACCTAAAGATACGTTGCATGTTACGCCCTATGTCACTTTATGACCACCTTGCAGCAAACTAGGCATCATATTTTAGTTGATGTGAAATTTAATCGGTGTCGTTTAGGGAAATTGGTAAATCGAAAGATTATAAAAATTCATTTTAATAAACGAACGTTGGCTCGTATACAAGCATTTCTATCGATTATATGAAAAAAGCAGAAAACAAAGTCATTCATGGAAAAAAAAAAATATTAATACTTGTTAAAGCTACACATTCCTTTATTACTGTGGTGTTGGACCAAGTTTCGTTTTTAATTCAGTCTGAATCCTTCTTGGAATGGACTAGAAGAGTTTATGAGCAATCTCTAGCACTTTTATAGGCTATTTTTCTATCCACTTATATCTTTAGTCAACTATTTTCAAATTGTTTAGGGGGATACAACCCTATCCCTTTCAATGGGTAAATTTGCAAAGACACTCACAGTCAAACAAAAAAAAGATTAAATAAAAATAAAAATTGTTTAAAATAACTTAATAAATCAGCAAGGGTCATTCTTCATTTTAAAATTTGAGATTTTTTAAATTAAATTATTATTTGAATTTTTGCACTCACAACTTGCCTATCTCATGCTGCTACCTGATGGCAGCGTGTGCAAAATAACGGACATTTTTCAAACTTGTATATTAATTTTTTAAAAATTACCATCACTTACGCAAGTAAGTGAAAAACCACAAGTGGAGGCCCTTGCTAATCCATCAAGCTACCAAAAACAATTCTCACCCCCACCCAAACCTCCCTTAATCAACTGTGAGTATCTTCGCAAACCCGACCCATTGAAAAAGATAGGGAATGATCCCTTTTAAACTAACTATACAGTGTGTGGTAAACAAATATTTGTGTTCATGTTATTGTGTTCACTCCTTGTATAATTGTAGAAGGGTTATTACAATTATTAATCTTTAATGATGTTATGTTCATAAGTCATTCTTGTATTTACCATATGTTGTTGTTCATAACTTTTACAGTCTCTTTTTGTTTTGAAATTCACCTGTAATGACGTTCTATTTAATCAAACTGCAAAACGTCTGAAAACGCAATATTTTATAAAATACAAGTAAAAAATGACCACCTTGAAGTTAATTGGAAAGTTTTATTATAACTAAATTTTGTACAGTTTTTATGTAACAGGCAATACCTCAATCTACCTTTTCGGCTTGTTATTAAGTCTGTCTCATGTTGAAAGGGGCGTCCATGATCATGCATGTTGTTGATGTTGATAAGATATAATTTTGGAATTCAGTTTACCAAGAAGGAAAGAAATTTTTGCCCGCTAAAAACCTTGACATTAATAGGTGCTTCACCAAGAAAATTTCTCAAACGTTTTGGATAAAGATAAAAAGGACAGTTTTTCTTGACTAATTTTTTCCAACCAAATAATGGATTAGGATTTTTCAGTTTAATAGGAAGTTGTTGTCATGTCTGTCATCTATGGTGTCGGTAATAACACCAACTCATGTGAGGACACTGAGGAGCTTTGGGAGTATTTTTCTTTACTTCTATTTTACTCTCGTGACTGAAGGTTAGAAACAGACAATTATTCAAGATTTGTTTTTTGAGTATGCACACAAACTCAAGAATAGTGTTAACAGATATTCATATTGGATTATTAGGATATACCAGTTAAACGAGTGTTCTAGTTTATCAATATCATATCTATTATCCTGCGGATACAATTGTGCAGTATGCAAAGAAGGAAATGCATTGGCATAACCTTGATGGCATTGTTTTTTTTCTATGGCTCATGTTGCTGCAACATTTTTTTGAAAGTAACTAATGGAATGGGAATATTTGATTGCATTCTTTGCTAAACGGGTATTTCTTGCTTCGCTATGTAGTATATAACACCGCCATTATGATCATGCCGGTTTATTATTTGTTTGCAAAATTATTGATTGCGGCCTCCCTCTGACTTTCATCTTTGACTACTTCCTTGCTCGTCCCCCCCAGAACCCTTTTCCCCATCCATTATGTATTCATTAAGGTTGGCCCGCGTGTAGTAAAATTCCTGAAACTTGGTTGTTTTTCGGGTTTCACATTTTTTCCACTCTCATGATTTGCCTGGCAACTTCTCGTGTAATGTCAGCGGTGGCAGGTGTAGTCGTGCATAGGTTGTGGGCTACGCGAGAGCACCCCCCGGGCCATTGAGAGGCGGCAGGGTGATGGTAACAGAGAAAGTTGGCCAGAACCACAATGGCATAAAAAAAAATGTTCAAAGAGGCGAGTAATAGAGGTATAAGGTTAGCCCGCAGCTGGTTTGGCAGGTCCCACGTAGGCAGGTAGATGAACGTATAGGCTCATTCCAGAGGTGCCATTCACCTCCCCTCCAGTGCCTCAGAGCTTCCCTGTGAGTACGAGGTGTGTGTGCATGAAATTCGGACGGAGTGCCCTCTTGCCTCTTCGGCATTTTGGGTACGAAGTGGTCAGATGCAGTTGCTTGGAATCTCCTAGCTGCAAGTATAGTGACATTGGCAGGATTTTTTGGTGAAAAATGTGAAAAGAAGCTCCTATCATTAAGAATGCCAGTTTCAGATGTCTGGCATTAAAGAACCTGGTGAGGGATTTCTAAAGATGCAATGAAACTGGTGAGAATCCAAAATACCATGGCTGATTTCAGCAGTTGTGAATTTTACCCTGTGTGTCAACTTCAGTGACAACTACTAAAGTGCCACCAAGGATGTTGTGGTGGCGGAGGAAGTGAATTACAAGTTCTGCTTGTTGCCTGATCTGCACCCTTGATCAGTCTGCCACCGAGGATTTTTTATGAGATCAAAACGAGCTAACGATTTCAACGATCTAAATTGCCTGTCAAGAACAGTAATTCTCATTGTGACCAACAACTTCATTGACAAGGTGACTTTTTTTTTGTGTCAAACTCCATGGGGTTTGCATTGATGTTGTCGTGGGACATCCGATGCCAAGATACTGATGTGATTGTGTCCACATAAAATCGATTTCTAAAGGATGGGTGGACGTTCGGATTTGCCTTCAAAGCCTTGAAGTGGCTGGTAGTCAGTGTTGTTTGACTACATTTTGTACAAAAAAGCCTCAAATAGTGCAATTAAATGTTTTTATGTGTTGCTATAGCGTGAGCATTTGAATTTCACATCGTTTGGACTTTTGAAATGGTGTGTTCCATCTTCGATCAACAGCGCGTATCCTGAATTTTTGCTATGGATTTTGTGTCTGCTCGGTAGTCTGGTTTACCTGGACAAATATTTGATTACCTCGCGAGTTTACGGTGAGTTCATTACCCTCTTAATTGGTTCTCGTAATGAGATTGGAAGTAGTGCATAAATTATAATGACAGCTAGTAATCTTGGAAGGTTGTTACATGCTTTGCTACAATTATTGCCCTCTGCTGTGTAAATCTGACACCTTAAGTCCAATTTGCACGTGAGCACCAGCTTATACAGTAGAGGAGAATCGATAGTTTATAGTGTCATCTCTCACCAGACAGTCACTTGTCCAAGTATGTCTCTTTATCTGTGTTATTAGATTGGTGGTATTACGATTCCAGGATTTGTCAGAAATTTATTATCAACAATATTATCTCCATATTTATTCCATCAGCTTTTGTCTCTACTTTTCCCAGCTGCTTTCCAAGGTATTTCATATAATCCAATTTCATTTCATATTCAACGAGTTTTGACATGGTTTGCTATTATTTCACTTCAGACAATCTCGGTGTGGAATATGTATGACTAAAAAGATGCAGTATTCTTGAATGATAGCGTTGTGGAACACTTTTAGGTGGTATCAGACTATACTTATCAATATGGGCACACAGTTAAAAAATATCTTCAGTATGTTGTAAAATTTTTGTAAGATACAGCTATTTTAGCATACTAATCTATTTCCACAACATAGTATTTCTCCAATGGAAAATAATTGTTACAACATGCATATACATGTTCTAACAATTATTTTTATGTTACAATTATGTAACAATTAAATCAAATACATACATGTGTTTGATTTAAGGGGAATCACAACCCTATCACTTTCAATGGGAGAAATTTTAAAACACAATCACAGCCAAACAAAAAGAGATTAAATAAAAATAAAAATTGTTTAAAATAGCTTGCCTTGATAAATGTCCGTTAATTTGCATTCTCATGCTACCACCTGCTTAAAGAATGTGCAAATTTTTCATACTTGTTTATTAATTGTAAACAAATATACCATTTCAAAGTGAAAAACGAAAAAGTAATACCATTGCTGATTTATCAGCTATTTTAAACAATGTTTATTTTTATTTAATCTCTTTTTGTTTGGCTGTGATTTTGTTTTAAAATTTCTCCCATGAAAGTGATAGGGTTGTGATCCAGCTTAAGAAAATCCATTGTTTTATAGAAGTAAGTTTGGATTGGAAATAAATGGTGAAAATAATCTAAAAAGTGAAGTATCTTATATGAAGTATATTTGTTTTTGCAAGAACATGTACCTGTTTTATGACTATTATGCAGTATGTGTGTACAAGCATTGTAGGTCGTTTCAGACTTGATGTTTTAACCTTTTGCAAGGGCTCTTGACTTCATGGTGGTATCCAATGTACAGACAAATAGGTCGTCTGCTGCCTCTATGAACATAAATCATGGGGTGAGATAATCTAAAGAGCCGTTTACAAAGAGCCTACATCCATGCGCACATTTCCCACATTCTTCTCGTTTGTTTTATTACTGCACTTCACTGAAACTTTTGCAGTTCCCAGGCTTGCTTTTGCATGTAGTAAACATGATCTGACGGGTTTGTGTTGCTAAACTCTGGGGGGGGAAACAAACAGGTAATATGACTTGACGTAACTAAATGATTCGGTGTGTTGTGTCAATGGAATTTGACAAGCGTTTATTTTTGTGGGACCATGCATATAAGACGCCTGCTTATAATACTAACTATGGGCGATACTTGTTTCGAATTTCCAGACCCTTATAGATTCTAATTGACCTGAAGCGATGTAGGTTTTTGTTTCTCACAAAATCATTTTATGGTATAGAATTTAAAAAAAGGTATGGCATCAAAATGTTTGTGCACCATTAGTGAATTTCATCCACACATGGCTGGGACTTTTCACATCTAGGAAATGTTGAGATTGGAGGGTAGTATCAGAAAGTGTTTGGATCAAATTTATTGGAAATATCATAGCATGGGATGAAACGTGGCTGTTTTATGGAAATACAATGTGAAAGTATTTTGGATTGACCAGTTGTGTAAATTAGTAGTCATGTCCATGCAGATTTGCAACTGGATTGTGCACTTTGATTCAATTCCAAGACTGTCATGCCTCTCACAAAATATATTTTGCTTTGAAGGTTCTCTAGACTGGAGTCTAGACAGTGTTACAACAACATGTCTTGCTTTTTAGGATGTCAAGACTTGACCCTGGGATTGAGTTGAACGTTGACCCAACCCCCTACTTTCGTGGACATCGTATTTCCATGGCCATTTTATACATTAAAACATGGTGTATCTGAGGTTATGCATGTATACTGCTAGGTTGGGCTCGAGTTCACTCACTTGCATTGTTTTTGTTTGACTCTCCTGGAGTGGTGTGTTTACAATTGAGATTTTGGACGTTGTTGGGCAAGGCCCACCCCAATGCACTATCTGTCTACTAAATATTTAGCCACCTGTTCTGAGACTGATGATTACAAAATTGACACACCAACACCCAGGGATAGTTGATGGGTGTTGGTGTCATTTTCTGTTATCATCCAAAGCTCTGAATAAAATGGAATTGATATCACAAAATCCCTAAAGGAGCCTCCATGGCCCTACTTCCATATAAAAAGCATATGTAGGTGCATCCATTTTGTAAATTGACACAAGGCGGCTCCATTAGAGAGTGCATTTTTACGAGAAAATTTTGTAAATATTCGTTTAGTGGTGTTTGCATTTTGCCTGAAATATTATGTAAAGATAGTGGAATTCATTGGCTTGTCTATGTTACAGTCAATGTGTCAAACCAGTCATTTTGTAAAATGACTGGTTCATTGTACAGGCATTGTACAAAATGACT